>JAQQSZ010011700.1:0-12186 GCA_028646595.1 Phalanger gymnotis | reverse complement strand
TGTGTGTGATCCATGTACATATGTGTAGTACATTACACATATGGAGGTATGTATGTTTCTACATAGTTATTTGAATGTTGTTTCCCCCATTATACTGTGAATTTCTTGAGAGTAGGGATGTATTTTTTGTCTTTCTCTGTAGCCGCAGCACTTGGCACACAGCCTGCCACATGGGTACCTTATAAATACTTATTGACTTGATTTGTAATTTTTAGAATTATCTTTTCTCAGCCACCATTTCCTCATCTGTAACATGGGGATAAAAATAGTATCTATCTGCTAGGATTATTGTAAGGATAGAATAAAATAAAGCAACTTTGCAAACCTTGGAGTGTATATAAATGTTAACTATCATTGCTATTATTACAAATGTGAATGTAATTTGGAGATTATGTTTGGGGGAAAAGAAGGAAAGAATACATGTTATGTTTTATGTATATTTTATGTATGTGAGGCAATATGGTATAGTGAATAAAGCGTAGGCCTCAGAGTCATAAAGACTTAGTTTCTACTCTTACCTCTGACAGCTACAACTCTGGGCAAGTCATTTAACCTCAGGCAGCTCTCCAAGACCATAAAGTGTTAATCTGTATCAGCAGAGGACATTTCTTACTCAGAGATTTCTATGCTGATGAAACCATAGGTATGATCCAAAAATTAAAGTTGTAAACACATAGTCAATTACATAATATTTTATATTTATATATGCAAATATACAACAATGAATGAAATATTACTTTTGGCATAAATATCCTTTTAAATTAATACAGATGTTTCTTGCAAAGCAAAATGGCTTTTTGCCATAATGAAAGAAAATAATTAACTTTCGAGCAAACATTCCCAGGGAAAAATAGCAAACTGCAGACAAAGGTACAAAGAATAAAGCCACATTAGTATTGTTCCCTTATAACGAGGCATGTGCAGTCAGAGAGAAGAGTTTCTGATGCCAGATACATCATTAAAAAGACCCAAAGCTTCTGCAACATAAACTTATGATGGGAAAGCTCCCTTGTGGTCAAACCAGCATACAGAACATTGCACAGGATGAAGACTTTTTCCAGATGCATTACTTGTTTGTTGTATTTAAATAAATGAAATCCAGAAAACCAACTCACACAAGGCTTTCATAGAAGAAGCTTTCCCAGAAAAAATGAAGGTATAGATAACTATAAGAAAAGAAGCAAGGGGGAAAAAAGCTTCTAACAAAATGACTGCACAGCTAACTTCCAATTATCCACATGTGAATTAGCCACATTACAAATTACCTTCATAAACTCTATGAGTTTCTAAAGGAGTCATCCCCATCACTTAGCTGATGTTATAATTGTCAGAAGCCCTGTTTGCAAAGTGAAAGGCAGCAAAATGTGTCAAAACTCTGTGGATAAGCCTCTGTTTTCTATTATCTGCATTAATAGTGCCCTCTATTAACAAGAATACTTAAGTGTTTTGTTGTTGTTTACTCAATTAGTTGAGCCCAGCCTTTCATGACCCCATTGGGGGTTTTCTTGGCAAAGATACTGGAGTAGTTTGCCATTTCCCTCTCCAGCTCCTTTTATGGAACTTGAGGCAAACGAGGTTAAATGACTTGCCCAGAGTCACACAGCTAGTGTCTGAGGCCAGATTTGAACTCAGGTCCTCCTGATTCCAGGTCTGGTGCTCTATTCGCTGTGCAACCGAGCTACCCACACATAAGCATTTGCTGAATTCATTTACTATAAACAATTCATATTTGTGTCATTGCCATTGTATTCCTAGCAGAAATGTATTTACTTGAATCTATGATCATTCTCATCTTATTTTTCTCAAGTATTTAAGGTAGATCAGAATTAATTATTGTGATAATTATGTTCTATTTTAGTTATATTCTGAATACAAAACTTACTGGTGAATATGACAACAATAACAACAACAACAAACTTATTGTTTACCATGTGCTATATGCTGTGGTAGGACTGGGAGAGAGATAAAATTTAGATAAGAAATGTCCCCTGCACATGAAGAACTTGCATATTACACAATTGAATAGTAGAGTACAAAGAACATTGTAGTTAGAGTTGTAGAACCTGAGTTCAAATTGTGACTGTCTTTTCCTATGTGTGTGTGTGTGTGTGTGTGTCTTTGTCTTAATCAGTTAATCTCCCTGTATCTCAGTTTCTTTATCTGTAAAATTATGGGATTAAATTAGGTGATTTCTAAGGTCCTGGTAGCATTAAATCTATGATTCCATGGCCTGTGTAATTTAGTAATAGAGGAGAAAGTCTAATATTTAATGAAGAGGGAAAAAACAATTAGAACATTTACTGAGAAGATAGTATTCCACTTACCATAAACAATAACAGAAATGAATGATATTTTTTTTTATCAATAGACCTCTAATCTAGAGTTAGGGAAAAGGACTGGACATGAGGTTTCATTCATGCAAGGAATTCCTATCACTGAAGATTGGCAGCTTTGCTAAATGTTATGCGTCTTAGAGCATTGCCTCAAGGACTGACGTTGTTGCTCACGCTGGGTTACATAGTAAGTGTCACAGATGGGATTTGAACTCACACCTGGCTTGCTCTTACTTGAGCCCTCTAATCACTTCTGCCAAAGTGTTGATTCAAAGTTTGGGATGTTTATCAATTAAAAATGGATTATCAGTTAAAATTCAAGAAGCAAACTTCCTATGAATAGGAAGAAAATCCCTTTTTGTCAGTTTATAGCTGGAAGAGATCATAGAACCACAGATTTAGAGATCGAAGGGACCTCGGTGGTCTTATGGTACAACATGCTCATCTGACAGATGAGGAAACTGAGGTACTAAGAAGTAAAGAAACCCAAGAAAACCCAAGACAATGCAGGAAGTAAGTGGAGTAGCCAAGGTTCAAACCCAGGTACACTGACTCCAATCTAGTGTTCTTTACATTCTGTGATTAGTGGACAGATGTCTCAGAGGTCTTATCTTCCACAATTAATTTTTAAAGGCAAAGAAACAAGCTCAGAGAGATTATGACCATCCCAAAGTCACACAACTAATAACAGTTAAGACTTGAGTCTAAGACCTTTGATCCAAATCCATTGCTGTCTTCACTTTACTTCTTAGACTGACAAGTACACATTAAGCACTTAGGTACCTAGATACCAGGTACTATGCTAAGTAAGCTCTTGGAATACAAATACAAGGAAAATTAAGACAGTTCTTGTCATCAAAGAGCTTACATTCTAATAGGAGGAAGATAACACATAAAAAGGAGCTGACAAAATGGGTCTGGTACCATAGTGGGATATGGTGGTAAATTCCAAAGGGTCAAATTTAGAGCCAGAAGAGGAATGATGGATGGTTAGTCTCAGACCATCTTCAAAGTATAGGTTCCAAGCAGAACTCACCAATGGAAGGAGGCCACAAAAACCACAGTTTTTGAAAAAGAATTGTTCACAAATATAAAATGCAGTGATAGTTTATAATCAACTGTCTGGTTTCCCTATCTTCAAATCAACAACTCAAATGGTAAGCCAAAGCGGAAATGATTAACACAAATGCTAGAATTCAATTCCTATTTAATAATGTCATAGAATCATGGAATTAAGAACTATAAGAGACCTTGGAGCTTATTTAGTTTTACCTCCCTTAATGATAAAAATGATTCATTGATACTGAGTAAAGCTTGTTCTGTAAAGTATAACTTATACATTAAGAATAGTAAATATTTCAGACACTATCTCCATAATTTTGATCTTTGTACATATAGATTTCAGTAAAGACATAGCTTCCATTTTTTTTCCTTTTGCCAAGAATAGGGACAAAGTATAAGTATGAAATGTGACTTCTATATGATTTAAAAGAGATGTATAAATTTCTCAGAAATTCACTTAAGGTAGAAACCATGTAATGCAATTTCAAAATAAAAATGTAATCATAGCACTTCCCATCTGTGTCTCTATTTTGTTTGTCACATCAAATATAGAATCTTCTCCTTTCCCTTCAAGGCCCCTCCATCATCCTACTGCTCTGCCTCACACATTTCCTTATTCCCCGACTCCAGACTCTTCAGCTCCCTTTTTGATTATTTCCCTTATGCAAATTCTTTGTTCGAACCAAGGAATTCTGCTTGTCCCCTCAACAGAACATGTCTATTTCTTCTCTCATGCTTTTCTACATAGGGACTCAGAATAAAGTATAGGGACAAGGCTTGTGACTTCATTGGTGAAGGGATTTCCTAATGAAAAACTCTCCCACTAACACAATTCAGTACCTATTCTCATTCCCTTCTTGGCTGTGCTTCTGTAGTTTTACCTTCTCCCCTCATCCCCTCACCCTGTAACACCCTGTAACACTTTCAGCCATAGCAGCCTTCTTCATTCTCCCATTGATAAGTTCCTTCCCAGGCCTCCATTTTGGGAAAGGGTCCAGGCTGGCTCTTCTCACCTTTGCTTCTGACTTTCTGAACTTCAATACTATGCCCTTCAAGGTGCATCTTCTTCTTCCCACCCACACGTTGAGCTGAATGACCAAGTGAACCAGGTAGAAATGGGGATATAATAAGAGTAATGGATAATGAGACAGTTTAGTTTGCCTGCTCTGCTCATATCAACATGAGGTCACGAATTCATCCTAGACCCTAGCTCTAGACCTGAAAAGAATATCAGAAGCCATCCCTTCTAGACTCTACATTTAATACATAAGGAAACCATAGCACACAGGGAGTTGTGTGGCCTGCTTGAAGTGACATTGGTAGTAAATGACAGAGGCAAGATTTGGACCCAAGTACTAACTCCAGAGCCAATGTTCCTTTCATAATACTATGGGTATCTGAGTATCCCAGTTTGTTTAACCTTTGTGTCAGATAAAGGGCTTGGGGAACACTTTGGAAGATTGTTTCACTTTTCCTTTTTCATCCAAAGATGATTATAAAATAGGAAGGACTAATATTGAAGGGAGTTGTGCAAAGATATATTAATACATTGTTGGTGGAGTTATAAATGGGTTCAAGTGCTATAACTATATAAGAAAATTCACTAATGTGTTAATGCACTTAGACCCAATGTGCCTATGTCATTGTTGTTGTGATGGTCGTGGTGGTGGTGGTAGTGCTTGTTCAGTCATGTCTGACTCTTTGTGACCCCATGGATCCATAGCTTGCCAGGCCCTTCTATCTACCATTATCTCTCAAAGTCTGTCCAAGTTCATGTTCATTTTTTTCAAATATACTATGTATCCATCTCATCCCCTGCTATCTCCTTTTCCTTTTCCCTCCAATATTCTCAACATCAGGATCTTTTTCCAATAAGTCCCATCTTCTTTTTATGAGGCCAAAGTAGTTAAACTTCAGCTTCAGTGTTTGACCTTCCAGTGAATAGACAGAATTAATTTAACTATTGACTGATTTGATCTCCTTGCTGTCCAAGGGACTCTCTTCTCCAACACCATAATTCAAAAGTATTGATTCTGCAGTCACTCAGCTTCCCTTATTGTTTAACTCTCAAAACTCAGGTTGCTAGATAAATGATTCAATGTGCCTTAAGCCCATGGCTGTTGCCTTCCAGTATTGCGTTCCAAATTCTTTGCTGTTTTGTGGTGGTGGCTGCTAAATTGTGTGTGGATTGACTGTGACTCCTTGGGACTTAAATTCAACTCCCCTGCCTAACCAAGTAAAACAATTAAATAAGAAAAACAGGCTCGTGGTGGGGAGGGAGTGGTTAAGGGAATTCTTTCTGACATTAATCTCCTTAAGGTACATATTCCTTGTCATCACTGTGCTGACAAAGGTCCATATAGTCAAAGCCATAGTTTTTCCAGTAGCAATGTATGGCTATGAGAGTTATGATGATGGTCATAAGAAAATAAAGGAAAAAGAGGGAAAGATAAATGTACTGGGGGAGGGGGAGGAGGGAAGGAAAAGGAAGATTAGGGGAAATTATCTCACATAAGCAGGGTGCACAAGTACATATCTATACAAACAAGGAAGGGGGATAGGGTGGACTAACTGACACTTGAACCTCACTCTTATCTGACTGGTCAAAAAAAGGAAAATACAGACAGACATAGTTAGGTATAAATATAAATTTTATGCAACACAAAAGTAGGGAACAAGGAAGAAGGGTAGAAGGGGAATTAGAGAAAGGATAAATTAAGGAAAAGATTAGTCCTAAGTAAAATAAGCCCTCAGGATTTATAGCTCTTTTTGAGGTGGCAAAGAATGGGAATCTGAGGGGGTACCCATAAATTGGGGAATTGATATAAATGCAATGGAATGTTGAACTCATCAGCGTAGAATTCCAGAGGCCTAATGAGGAAACATGCAACCCACCTCCTAATAGGGAGATGAAGTGCTCAATGAAGAATGAGACAAATATTTTTTTGGACATGGCCAATGTGGGAAATTGTTTGGATTGACTATACATGTTTGTAAGGGGTTTTGTTTGTCTTTTCTTAGTTGGGGGTAAGGGGTTTTGGTGGGAGGATGATAATATGAATCTTGGCTGATTAAAGCAAATAAAATATTTTTAAAGCAATAATAAAACATTTTTAAAAAGAGAAAATACACATACCACCACATTAAACTGAAGCAGACTCACCACCTGTAAATTAATTCTACATATGTTTTTAAAAAGTGATATGCTAGCCACTTGGAATTCAAAGAGTTTAAAATTCAGTGGAGAAAACATGTGCACAAATTGCTATGATATAAGGGAGAATGAAACAGGTACAAAAAATAGTGAAAGAAACTGTCTTTAGAGACCAGAGATCACTTTCATCTGGGATGGTGGTGGTAGCTAACCAAAAAATGCTTCTCAGAAGGAGCATCACCTGGGCAGACAGGACTTCAGTAGACAAAGACAATGGATGGCAGGGATTATCAAAGGTTGAGCATCTGCAGGGTATGAGTAATTGTAGAACAAGCGGGCAAGAGCTTAAAAAGTTTAGGATAGTATGAATTAAACTAGTTAACTCATACTATCAAGTGAAGAGGGTGAAGGCTATTGAAGGAGTAAAATACAGCCAGGGTAGGGATGACAGATTGGAAGAACTGGGAAGGGTAGAAGTCAAGGACAAAGACAGTTTTATCAGAAAAAAAGCAAAAGGAGACATGGAATGGCAGGAGATTGTGACCAGAAAGAGAAATTTCAGAGCTAAGGACAATAGATGTGGCAAAGTTATGGGTTATAGTGATGTCAAGCTCTTTCCATAGATGCCTGAGGTAGAATGAAGATGAAGGCCATGGGAATTGAGGAATTATAGGAACTGAGAAGAGCAGGAGTTAAAAGAGCCTCTCAATATATGTACTAAAGTCCACAAGTATTCAAACAGGGTTAGAATAGAAGACTGAATTCAATAAATAAGAAAGAAGAAAAAGCTAGAGGCTTCTGGATTACAATAACAAGCTACATGCTTTAAGATGAAAATGATGGTGATGATTATGATGATATTAGAAGTCGATATGCATCTTCAAGAAGGAAAGACTGAGGAATAACCACAACAGTGGGAACACTTCCAGCATCACTAGAAGTGACAGTATAAAGAGCAGCTAGCAGCAGAGGGGATAACAGAGATGCTGTGCCTCCCTAAGAAAGCCATATTTTCATGAGTCCCAGAATATGGAGTTTTCAGGAGTTCCAGAGGGCACAGAAGAAAAGGGCATAGTAAGAAAGTGAAAAGGGGTAAGAATGAGCTGGATAGATATGAGAGGATGGGGAAAATTAGTGGTTGGAGGGGCACCGGGGAGGGAGGGTTTTCACATTAGCAGACAGCAACTCTATATCACAGGGATTAGCAGAATAGCAAATTGAAATTTCTTAACTTTCGTTAAAGGAAGAACCCCTAGTCTGGACAATCGCTCTCCAAGGTGTTGTCTGATTGAGTTAAAAGGGTTATTGTCCTTCAAAGAGGCCCGAAATGACATCAATATGTTTGGGTCAAGCTACAGTGTGTCCAATTGTGGCTAATGAGATTAATGTGAGCTTGGAAGGCTCTACCACAGATTGGACACAAATAGTCTACAAGAACATTTGGAGTGGAGACGGTTCTAAATCGGTGTATCTCATGTTTCTTTTGAGCTACTGCAATTCTGCTTCACTTATAGAACACAGTGCCTTTTTTGATGCAGACATGCCATGCTGGACAGTCCTGTGCCAGTGTCTCCCATGTCTCACAACGGATTCCAAAGTCCTTCAGAGGGACCTTGAGAGTGTCCTTGTACCACTTCTTTTGACTTCCATGTGAGCACTTGTCTTGTATGAGTTCTCTGCGAAATAGTACTTTAGGCAAAAATAAATTTCACATTCGAACAATATAGCCAGATCATTGGAGTTGTGCTCTCTGCAGTAGTATTTGAATGCTTGGCAGTTCAGCTTGAGAAAGCACCTCAGTGTCTTGTACCTTATCTTGCCAGGTGATCTTCAGTATCATCCTAATATAACTCAAATGGAAGCTATTCAGTTTCCTGACATGGCATTGGTATCTTGTCCAGGTTTCACAGTCATACAACGAGGACAGCACAACAGCTCTGTAGAACTTCAGTTTGGTAGTCAGTCTAATATCTCTTCTCTCCTATGCTTTCCTTTGGAGCTTCCCAGACACTGAGCTAGCTTTGGCAATGTGTGTATCATTCTCATTATCTATGTGTACATCCATGGAAAGTATACTGCCAAAGAAAGTGAACTTATCCATAGCACTTAATTTTTTCTGTTTGCTGTAACTGATGCTTCCACATATGGATGGTGTGGTACTGGCTGGTAGAAAACCTTTGTTTTCTTTGTGTTAATTGTTAGGCCAAAATTAACACAAGCAGCAGAGAACTGATCCATACTTTATCACATCTCAGCTTCAGAGGCTACTCTGAGTGCATAATGATCTGCGGACAAAAAGTAATGCACCATTTCAAGTTAAATAATTCAGCATCAGTGTGGTAGCTGACTTTGATGCCAATTTTATCTTTATTGAAGGTGTGTGACAAGATAGCCGAAAACGTCATACTAAAAAGCATAGGAACAAACACACAGCCTTGTTTCATTCCACTGGTGACTGGGAAAGTGGAAGAACATTGTGCATTATCTAGAAGCCCTGCAAGCATTCTATCATGAAACTGATACACAATATCGATGAATTTTAGGAGCAACCAAATTTTGCCATCTTCTTCCGCAAGCTGACAATATCAAAGGCCAAGATTAAGGAGCATTGTGTACAGACCTCTGTCCTGCTCCTGCCATTTCTCCTGGAGTTGTTAGGCAGCAAATACCATATCAACCATTCCTAGGCCCTTTCTGAAACCACACTGTCTCCTTGGATAGAGACCCAAGGTCAATGGCTTTAGCATTGATTGATGATTGTCTATTGAGAACACTATGGAGGTATTCAATCCATATCTCCAGGATCATGTGCTTATCACTAATCAATGTGGCCCCAGTAGCACTGAGTAGTTGAGATGTGCCATAGGTCTTTGACCCATAGATAACTTTTAAAACATCATAAAAACCCTTTGGATTGCTACTATCATCATAAAACTGAATTTCATCTGCCTTCTTACTAAGCCAAGAATCCTGCATTTCTCTAAGCTTCACTTCCACTTTACTTTTGATGGAGTTAAAAGGTGCCTTCTTAGGTGGATGAACTAACTTGCTGGCAAACTTTGTGGAGTTCTCATTTTTTTGTCTAGCAGTTTCTGAATTTTCCCATAATTTTTATCAAACCAATCTTGATGTTTGTTAGTGTTCCAGCCCAGATGAGTAAAGGCAGTGTTGTATACCAAATCTCTGAAAGCTTCCCATTGATTTTTTGCTCTACTGTTGACAACCATGTGTTGGCTTAGCTTTCCCTTCAAGTTAGCAATAAACTGTTTAAGCTCAGAAACATGTTCTAATCTGTTGACATTAAGTCCTGTGGTAGTTGTCTTGCCTCGGGGCCTCTTGGATAGGATAAGTCTATGATTAGTCCAGCACTCTGCACCACACATCACCTTTTGTTGTTCTTGCATCTTGTCTGTCTCTTCTCCTTACAGTGACATAGTCTATTAAATGCTGATGTTTGCTGTGAGGGTATATCTATGAAGTTTTATTCCATTTTGATAATTGGAAAATGGTGTTGGTGATGAGAAGGTTATGAGGCACACAATCTTCTGTAGTAAGTGACCACTGATGTTACTGTTTCCAACTCCATTCCTCTCAAGGACACCCTGCCATGTCTGATAGTCTGTGCCTACTCTGACATTAAAGTTGACCAGAATTACAAGCTTGTCTTCTTTTGGTACATTGTTTATGAGGTTTTCAGGTCTTCATAAAACTTTTATTTGCCCTCATCAGCATTTGTCATGGTGAGAGTATATGCACTGATGATGGTGATGTGGTGCTTTCCTGCAAGTGGCAATTGAATTGTCATGAACCTGTCATTCACTCTTTTTGGGAAGCATGCAAGCTTGTTGATTGGATTAATTTTGACTGCAAAACCTATGCCAGCTTCACAGCACTCCCTGCAACTGTGGCCACTCCAGAAAAACATGTATTCATCTCTGACTTCAGTAAGCTGGCCTTCATTTGCCATCCTCGTTTCACTGAGGGCTGCTATTTGAATTTAATACCTGCTGAGTTCTGTCAAAACAATAGCTATTCATCTTTCAGGTATGCTGGATTTCTTATTGTCCATAAGCATGTGCACATTCCATATATCAATGGTGAGTGGAATCATCTTTGCAAACATTTTTGATTATATTTTTGTGTTTCAGACACAGGGTGAGATGCCTGCCTGCTGCAATAAGCAGGCCAGAGTTAGGTTTGGTGAAACAGAACATTTTTAGGGCACCTTGTCTGACCCCTTCCTCACATCGGGAGGTGAGCAGTGTAATCCTTTGAAAAGGCTGTTCAGACATCCAGGGAGCTGCTGAATACCACTGCTGCTTCAGGACAATGAGAAGACAACCCTATGGCCTGGGCCACCGGTGTGAAGGGTTGTGACTGCAGCTCCCAGTGTATCCATACCTGCTGCTTCATCACATGCCTGTCGCCACAGGACTTTGAGGTAGGTAAAATTGGTAAAACAGAATTGGTGATGTCTTTTGATTCACATATAAATAGGATTTAATGAGGCAGACTGGTACAGAGTCAGTGGCCTCACTCCCTTCCAGCATCATCCAAGTTCAGTGGCAAGATAAAAGTCAAAACAACTGTCAATGGCTCAAGATGTAGTGGATGACCTTGGGGTCTTTGATGTCTAACCAAGCTCTAAATGCTCCACAATGCCTGCTTCCACTGCCTTCGTGGCCCATTGGGACAAACTATTCACTTCCACCCATTTTGCCAGGGAACTCTTCACATGCTTGGGATAAATACCCCTGCCCCCAAATCACCCATGGGTTAGAGGCCTGTCAGTTACCCTCAACCTGAGTTAGCCCAGCTTCTTGGAGCCACAGGTGAGAGTCGAGTGGCAAGTGGACAACGAAAGTGGAAAGCAGCCATGGAAAGGGCTCAGCAGCCCTCACACCAAAAGTACTAGTCTTCCATTATAGATGCACCTATACTTTAAAATACTGGGGTACCAGAGAAGGAGACAGCAGGAAATTGGAGCCACACATCTAGGTCAGCAAATTTTGGGCAATTGTTTCCCCTTTACCAGATTGACCTCATACTCGGTGCAAACTCCATAGACTTATCCTAAGATAATAGAGAATGAGGCATGCTCAAAATGTAACTCACAAATACTTGGATTTCTGGTGATTCAGTGCCCAAGGTGATGTGATCCCTCTGAGTGCCTCTGAAACAGAATTTCATGTTCTCCCATGGTCTGAGACCCTAGAGGCCAAGGCCCTCTTTTCTGTCTAGTAAGTTCCTAGCCCAGACTAGTGAAAAAGTCTTATGATCAATGATAGGTAGATTGAAGTGCCTTTCTACTCAAGAAGGATTAAATAGAAATTGGTAGCAGCCTTTGACTAGGGAAATCCCTGCCTATTTCATTGCAGGATCTGAGCAGTCCACATAAGATTAGCTCAATAGATAAACAGCTTTAGTACCCCAGTGCCAGAAGTAGGTTATAAGAATATATCTTCTTAACCTATGGATGCATTAAACACTTAATACTGGGGAAGCCAATAGAATATAAACTCTTTGAGGACAAAGACTCTTGTTGTTGTATCCCCAGTGCTTAGCACATATAGGATAGGAATGATTTCATCAGTACAAGTATTCAATCAAGACTGAGGAAACTCCCTCTCCCAAGGC
>JAQQSZ010011699.1:0-12186 GCA_028646595.1 Phalanger gymnotis | reverse complement strand
TCAAGCTAGCAAGAAGAAGGGGGGTTGGGGACCTGAGGAGGTTGGCTCCGGGGATTTTCCAGGGAGTAGCTGGAGCATAGTGCGATTAAGATATCTGCTGGGCGGAGCGTACTGCTGCAAGCCTGTCCTTGGAAACAGGTGTTCGGTGCGTATCTTTCTGAGGGGCCTGGGGCTCAGCATGGAATGCTGGCTTCCAACACCAGTTATCAACATAATATTAGTTATAATACACTACTATAACAATACACATACTCCTTCAGAGGCTACTGAGGTGTGTATAATTATTTGCCCCTACACCAAAGATCTAGAGGTATGTACTTCTTGAAGATTGTGTTTGGTATTTTTTAATAGTTTCTTCTCCTTGCTCACTGTGAGGTGGTTGGTTGTCACTTAATCATTCTGTCAATTAGCCTGCCTTTAGTACCTCCCATTTCTCTTTCTAATCTATGGCTTCTTAGTTGCTGAGGATGAGGAAGTCAAGTAACCAATCATGTTGGAATTGTGTCCAAAATAAGATTAAACTGGCTCTGAATAAAGTTCTTTGATGTTTCCCTCTATTTCTTAACAAATACAGTGCCACTAATTTTAGTAATGTCAATTTTGTCAATAAAACAAGATGGTGAAGAGGATAGAGTACTGGTTCTAGAATCTAAATGACCTGAGTTCAAACCAAGCATCAGACACTTGCCAGTTGTGTGACACTGGACAAGTCACTTAACCTCTGGTTACCTCAATAAAATGGAGTTAATAATAGCATCTACCTCTCAGAATTGTTGGTTACATTTATAAATGACTTGGCAAACATTAAAGCTCTATATAAATGTTAGCTCAAACAAACATTTTTAAGTACCTACATCATGCCAGGCACTGCAGTAGGTACTAGAGACAAAAAATGTAAAGATAATTTTAATTGGATCCTTTTTAGAATCTTTTTTAACTTTGCTCTCAACTATATTTTTAAATTATTTTTATTAAATTTTATTTTAGTTTCAAAGATATGCCTTCTCTCCTCCCCTGCCACTTTTTCCCTATTAAAGAAAACCAGAAAACAAAACCCCTGTTACAAATATGTATTGTCCAACAAAACAAATTCTTGAACTGTCCATGTCCAAAACAGTATGTTTCAAATCCTCACTCTGAGTTCATCATCATCATCTCTCTCTCTCTCTCTCTCTCTCTCTCTCTCTCTCTCTCTCTCTCTCTCTCGGAAATGTTTCATCTGAGTCCTCTAGAATTGGGTCAGCTATATTTTAAATTGAAAATATGGATAAATGACTTCTAAAGTGAAACTATCCTCCATCGTGTAGGTCTATTAAAGCAGTTTGGAGATTGGAGACCAGCCATAATAATGAGTTTCCACTGAATTTCCTCCCAAAGCATTGTATACTATGTGTCAGGCACTATGCTAAGAGTTGAGGATGGAAAGGTAGGTCAAAGGAGGGAAAAACAGTTGCTGATCTCAAGAAACTCACATCCTAATAAGGGA
Source organism: Phalanger gymnotis (assembly GCA_028646595.1). Classification (NCBI taxonomy): domain Eukaryota; kingdom Metazoa; phylum Chordata; class Mammalia; order Diprotodontia; family Phalangeridae; genus Phalanger; species Phalanger gymnotis. The sequence continues at coordinate 10,700 of JAQQSZ010011699.1, read as the reverse complement.
AACAACATGTAAAGAACTAGGTACATACAAGATGTGCAAAGAGATGAAAGTAACCAGAAAAGGGAGGCAAGAGAAACTTGGAAAGGTCTGCTGCAGACAATGGAATTTGAACTTAATTTTGTAAAACCATTTTATGGTATACAAACTTATACTCACATAAAAATACAGTATATTTTAAAAACTAGTAAAAAATCAATGCTTTGGTATCATCAATACAATGGATCTGTGATTTCATTAATACAGATATTTCCTCCAATGTTTAGGGTTGCAATCCATCCGTGTCTTCTTAGCCTGTATGACTCACACCTATTCTTCTCTAAAATTATTATACTTATTTTACAGATGAGAAAATTGAGACACAGAGAGCTTAAGTGACTTGCCCCAGTGCACACAGTGAGTTTCAGAGGCTGTATTTGTACAGGTTGTGCAACAAGGGAGGTTCCTAAACATTCAATCACTTGTCTCCCTCAGTGGTCTTCTCTCAGCCACTGATAATCTACCTGGACTCATTGCCTAATGGTTAGCCATACTCCCACTGCATCATACTCTCTCCTTCCTAATGATTCTGAACCCTGTCATTATATAAACTCTGTCCTTCACCCCTAATACTCTACTCTCTTACTCCCATCCCCCCATTAACCCCACCTCTCAAATCTCCTGCTACAGATATACCCACCCTTTACACTGTGCTCTTTGAAATGATATTATCCTCAACTCCTCAGTCATCCTCACCCCACATATCAAATATCAAATCTTGATATTTCTACCTTCGCAATTTCCAATCCTGAGTGCATTTCCACTCACACCTTCTGATTCACTGATTGTGGTGGGGAATTTCAGAATACTCCTTAATCCTCATTGCCACTTCCAGATTCTCTAGCTACTTAGAACACTGAGAAACTGCTCCCCTTTGGAGGTTTATTTATCCCAAATTTATCACCTAATCAATATTCTGTTAGCTGTTATAGATTGATTCCTAGGACACTCTCCCTTCTTTCTCAATGAGTTCAGTGCCTACCTCAGTCTTTCCTCCACCCTCATTCCTACATTCGTACTACAGAACTTTAAAATACATATTGATACTCAAATACTCCTCCCAGTTAATCAATTTACTCCTTCTCTATGACTTACTCTCCTATTACACCTCAGCTGTACCCAAAAATGGTCATGCCCTGGATCTTGTCATCACCTGTAAGTGTTCCACTTTCATGTTTATGAATTCTTAAATTCCTTTAGTTAATCATAATATTTTATCATTCTATCTTTCCCTCTGTCTTATGACTCATATTTCTGTTCCATACCCTCACTATGATCTCCAGGCCTTCCAACTCTCACTTCTATCCCAAGCCATTACTTATGCACTGGTCACACTTTCTTCCTTTCCCCATCTTGACCCATTGGTGACCCACCTGCATCCTAGGCCATTGCCAGTTGTCTTAACCTTTGTCTTGCCACTGGACTCTGATAACTCTGGAGAAGAGAGCAAGGCTGATGACTTTGTGAAGTTCTGCCTCGCTCAAATCCAATTCACATGCAAGTCAAGACATCACATCACTCATGCTGTCATTAGTCTTCTTCAAGAACGAAGGATGAACAACTGGGGTCCCACCCAGCAAGCCAAAAATATTATGCTACATTTTTCAACATTGTATGAATATCAGTATAGCCTGCAAGCTATCCATTGGTTGGTTATTCCTCATACTTATTCACTATAGGACTGGTCTATCTTGTTTCCTAGTTCCACCTTTCTCTGATAACATCCTTTATTCTGCTTCTTCTGTACTATTTATTAATCATTGCTATATGTGTCAGTCTAATCATGTAACCATGCACTGCCTTTTGAGTCATACACAACTTTAATTCTTTGCAGAGTTTTATATTCCATGGTTTCCAGCCATGGAGGATCCCTGGAAGAGTAACAATGGTTTTTAAAAAAACTATGGGCCATTGTTTGAGAAATAAGCTAGAGTTCACTAAAAGCACTGCACAGCCTTCCAAATATTATCTTGCCCACTCTCCTCTTCTCATTCAATTTTGGGCCAAGGTCATCGTCCATCTGCAGTGTCTATACAAACTTTATGGGCTATTCATTTAACTGCATATCATAGAATGGACAATGGATATTCTTCGTTCACAAGCTTTACTTGTGGAGATAGTAACATCAAATTCTTTTGAGTGACTATGGATGTAACACAGGTCACTCCAGTGTTTTCAGGTTTGGTAAAATCAGTATAGCATCATCTATAAATTGGAAGTATCTAGAAGACTTCTTCATCTATAAAGAACTCCTCTTTTTTGGAAGCCCATGCAAGAGCCCCTTTATGACAATGGGAAACACCTTTGGAGAGCACACATCTGTTTCATTTGTTCACTGATATTAGTTTTCAGAGGGTCTACAAAGTTATGTCTGCTATTATACATTTTAAGGAATTTTGTGTGATTTTTACACGTATCTGATAACTTGTTGGAGGGGAAAGTTCTAGGCAGTAGTGTACTGAATCAATATTTTAAAAATCTGTCATTTTAATGAGTTATTCATAGAAACTAAAGATTTATTTGGCTTCCATGGAATCTCCTGTTATCCTTAAGAGTTTTTTTTTTCTTCTCCACTGGATCCTTATTTGCATTTCTCCCACTCGCTCAACCATAACCCAAAGAGAGGGATGAGAATAGCTGACAGATGAGTGACAAGTAGGCATGATTGCTAATAATAATGTAGACTTCACCTCTATGGTTCTCTTGTTCCTGAGAGATCCTTACCAGCCTGCAGTGTTTGGTTTGGTCTTTTTTTTTATAGGATATGGTTTTGAAATGTTTATATTTATAATTTAGTGCATATTCCCAGATGCCATCTAAGGCCTTAGGTTCACTGTTAAAAACCATAAATCAAACACAGATATGTATCAAGCCCATAAGTTCTCAGAATCCTTTCTAAAGGGAGTAGCTATAGGAGCTGCTACATGAATTTCATTTGCAAGGGCAGCATACTATCATTCAATGTCTCTATTCCCCCACTACCACTCCCTGGCTTCTCTGGAATCTTTCAAAACTCAGTTCGAATTCCACCTTCTGCAGGGAGCCTTTCTTGGTCCCTCCAGCTATCAGTGCTTTCCTCTTTCAGATTACTTTCATCTACTTTGTATGCATAACTTCTGTGTATCTTGCTGTTTATAAGATGTCTCCCTCATTAGAAGTTCTATAAGGGCCAGGGCCAAGTTTTTGCCTTTATTGCCTTTATTTGCTTATAATATACCCAGAATTAAATACAATGCCTGGTATAAAGTGCTTAGAAAATATTTGTTTACCAATTGGCAGACTTCGTGAATATCTTTATTTTTCTATTTTATTTTATTTTTAATTTATGGAATCAAACAAGCATTCCCTTAATAAAGTATAATAAAAAAGATGATTCCATGTGAAACTGCAAATCAATTATATAAAACTTACTATTCCTTTTAAATACATAATAAAGTTATTGCATATATTTCTTTTTTCCCTTTTTTTCTTCCTTCCCCCCACCCAAGAGATGGCTACCATTAGATACAAATAGACATGTGTCTGTATGTGTATGTATTGTGTGGGTGTGTATATATATATATATGTTAAATTATTCCATACATACTTCTACTTAATCAGTTCTTCCTCTGGATGCAGATAGTGTTTTTGTTCACATATCCTTTATAGTTAATTTGGGTATTTATAACAATAAATATCTAACAGAGCTTGAAAAAGTATTATCTATGACTAATGGCTTACTTCTTAGTGTAGTATGTAAGATGTAGTATGTATGTAAGATGTAGTAGGTAAGAATGTGGCTGCAAAAACTGATGTTTTCTTCCTTGTGGACTATATGTACCACAAGTTGGTTTCAGAACTACTGCTTTCAGGACATAGCACCATTTGCTTGCTATGTTATCTTTTCCTCATCATTCACATATTTCTATAGAATTGGATCAATCTCATCTCTGTCTCTAGCCTGACTCACAAGTCCTCAGTTGTTCTTCCTTCCAAATTACCCATCCATGAGTTACTTTCCTTTAAATTGTGCCTTACCCTCTCCTTGGAATACCCTCTTCTCCCTCTTATCTTCCATCCAGTTTATAGTGGGACTAATTATTTTGACACACAAAGATAGGGTGAGGTCGATTTGTATGAGTTCCACCACTCTGCTATTGGTGATGCCATTCTGCCTTCTCAGAGGCAGAGCTTGGCAGAAGCTGACAGAGGACATTGATGTTATCTGAAAACCTGTTTTTTAAGCAAATCTCATAACCACCCAAATAACAGTGAGTCCAAGATGGATCTATAATTTCTTCAGAGCAGTGAATTCCCCTGACTAATGCAAATCAAAATTCATTAGTTCTATCATAGATTTAGAGGTGGAAGGGAATTTGGAGGTCATCTAGTGCAACCTGTCTGATTTTATAGGTGACAGCACTGAGGTCTAAACAGATTAAGTGACATCCAAGAATGGCAGAGCTGGGACTCAAATCTGAATCAATCGACTCCAGATTCAGTATTCTTTCTTCTGCACCATCCTGTCCCCAGAGTTGTCTAAAGCACCTAGAAATTAAAGGACTTGCCCAGGGTCACACAAGCAGCCAATGGCAATCCACGTCTTTCTGACCCCAAGTCCAACAATCTATTTACTACAATAACAATAACAATGATGACAATAGCAAAAACAGCAACAACAGTGACAACAGTAACAACAGCAACACCAACAAGCAACAACAAGAACATGCCATGTTGCCTTTATAGGAGAAGTTTTTAACCTTTCTGTATTGCGGTGTGGCAAAACTAAGGACTGCTTCTCAGAATGATTTCTTTAAATGAATAAAATAAAATATGTAGGATTACAAAGGAAATCAATTATATTTGAAGGCAGTGGTCAGTGTATTAATAAGAAAGTGCACAGGTCCCATGTTAAGAATCCTTGCTCTATAGTGTCCAATGGTGACATTTCATTAATTTTATGCAGACCTATTCAACCTTTAAGAGCTTAATTTTGCTGTGGCCATGAATATTTGTTGCTAGTGTTTCTGATAGACCCAACTCCTCCCAGAAGTTTTATTAATGGAAATAAGAACGATAAAGCTACAGGAAATGTAGGGAAACATATGTAGGCTTAAATGTCCCCTAATGCTTCCCCAAGTTTTCCTTTGACCTTGAAGAGCCTTTCTGCTATGACATACAGAGAGCCTGTTTAACAACATTATCCCCACATGTAGTATGGTGGTATCATCGTGTGTCTCAAAGGAAGGCAGAACATATACGTGTGTATACATACATAGCAACATAGCTACATACATGCATACATACAAGACTGACTTTAATAACTGCCAGGAGGGGGAAAAAAGGTGTTAAGGAAGAAGTTTGACCATTCTGCTCTCATCAAAGAGAAGAGTACTGGTCTAGAATTTTATCTGTCTTCTCCCTTAAATATGATTAATCTGGGGGATGTGGTTTTCAGGTTCTAACTAAACTTCTGATCACAGTTTCAAGTAATGATAATGTTACTTGCAGCTACTGTGGCTGTGTAAGGCCAATAACAGCAGCACACAGGAAGGCTGCTAGCACAGGTTCTTTGATCTGCTTTTCTAAGGAAAGCAACTTTAACAGGTTTATAATCTCACTTCAGTTAAACAGATGCATATCATTCAGTTAGTTCGGGGGGAAAAGTCAGCACCCTGAACTTCAGAGCAGATATAAACAGAAATTACAAGCAGAAATTATAAACAGAGCAAAATAGCACAAATCAACAGACAGGCTTCTCTCTGTCTGACCATAGCAATACATACACAGTTACCAGAGAAGCACCAACATTTGGGTTTTCAAAGGTGGGGGTGGTGGGGCACTTCTTAACAGCTACCCAGAGTCTCGACAACAATGAGTGTGGCCCAAACAAAATGCAAACCTCAGAGTATATACACACTTCTTCAGGGTCAGAGTGTTTCACACCTCTAGTGACATAACTAGCAAAAGGGTGTGAGCCTTTCTACAAATAAAGACAAGACTCAGGCAAAGGGACTTGATTTCCTTAGTGCTGAGAAGCACTCCAAAACAAAACAAAAGGTCCCACTTTGCTTACCATTACAGGGAAAGACCCAAGCTTTGTAGCCAAGGTTTTACCACCTTCATATCAAATACCAGTTCCACAATAAATACATGTAATAGGTATCAAAGAAATTCATTCATCCAAATTGATAGAAAAATAGAAATCAGAGAAAGTATATAAAAGAGAATTGCGCACGTGTATGTATGCATTTGTGTGTATATATGTGAGTGTATACATATACGTGTATACATATATACATACACAGACATACACACATATATACATACATATATATTCATATATGTGTATGTATGGATAGATGGATAGATAGATAGATAGATAGATAGATAGATAGATAGATAGATAGATAGATACCTATCTCCAGGATCAGTCAACTGAGAGCAGCTGGTGGCAGTGATGATTCTACTGACTCTTTTGGAATGACCTCTGTGGCAGTTTCCAGAGCCTCTGTCTTCTATGACTGGGGCCAGGCAGAGGTGAAGCCCAGTCCTAGATTGGAAATGCAAACTACCTGCCAGGACCACAGGAATTAGTACTGCCTAGACACTTCAGTCCTGGAGCAAAGCAAGCCCCTTGAAGGCAGGTACTATCTTTAGTTTTTTTGTATCCTCATCTCTTAGCACAGTGCCTGGCATATAGTCATTGCTTAAGAAATATTGATGGATTGATTGACTGATTGATAGGATGTCTGGTCTTTCAGAGTCACATCAACTGGTAAGCCATTTCTTTGTCCTCAGATGTTATGATATAGGCTCCTGTCCCCCACAAAGAAGCCCCAGACATATAATTCCTTCCTCTAGTCCTTTCATCACTTGGGAAAAGTGACAGTTTGAGGCTGAGCATTCCAAGAAAAAGCTCTTAACAAGTGTCATTCACTTTCTTTGCATAATACAGCATGTATTATATCCACAGTGAGAACATTCTGTGTAAGAATATGAATAAAGAGGATCAAGAATGAGAAAGAAAGCCCCTAAAATCAGAAATGGAGCCTTAAGAACAGAGATGAGAGATATTTTTTCTGTTGGAGCATATTCCAAATGATACTCACAGATCTATATTGAACTGATACCACCAAGAGTCTGTCTCACTGGTTAATTATTAAGCGGTAGCCTGCTTTTCTGTAGACATGCAGAAATCAGAACAGTCAGCTAGAGGCAAACGATTATTGCTCATATAGAACTTTACTCCACCTTACCCACTATCTGAGTAATGCTGATGAGTAAATGTGATTAGTCTGGGGGATGTGGTTTTCCCACACAGGCGGCTAGGAGATGCAATGGATAAAGAACTGGACCAGAATCAGAAAAACCCTAATTCAAATAGAGCCTTAGTCATTTACTAGCTGGGTGACCCCAAGCAAGTCCTTTAATGTCTCCTGCCTTAGTTTACTTATCTATGAAATGGAGGTAAGAGTAGCACCTACCTCCCAGGATTGTTGTGAGGATCAAATGAGATATTTATTGAGTGCTTAAATCACTATAGAAATGGTAGCTAGCAGCAACAGAAGCAGCAGCAGCAGAAGTACCAGCAGCATTGACAGCAGCTGTTACTGCTGCAATTACTAGTAGCTACTGCTACTAACAGTACCAGTAGCAGTAGCAGTAGTAGTAGTAGTAGTAGTAGTAGTAGTAGTAGTATTAACAGTAGCAGTAGTAATAGTAATATGTGTGTGTGTATAAAATTACTTCCTCAACATTTACTAGCAATGTAGCCATAGGACAGTTATAACTTATCTGTAGCCTCTCCCATCTATAAAATGAGAATAACAATATTAATGCTATGTTCTTTAAAGTATTATTCCAAGAAAAACTTTAAAAACCTAAAGAAATATCAATATTATGTAAGCTTTTACCATCATCCATGGTTTTATCTGAATAAACATGGCTACCACTAATGCAGGTTTCAACCTTTTTGTACCATAGTAGACAATCTTCATAAGTTGCTGTGACCAAAATTTCTCTTCATTCAAACTCCTGATCACGATCCTTTCACATCTATGTAAGCTGTTCCTCTGTCAATGTACACACACACACACATACACACACACACACACACATACACACACACACACACACACACACACACACACATATACACACAGAGTCTTTGGCATGCCCTGTATTTCAAACTATTTTAAATATACGTGCATATGTATGTGTATATATGTGTGTGTGTATACATATATATATATATATGTATGTATCCCACACTTATACTTAAGTGAAATGGTCTCCCACAAACCGCAGGCCTCTCAACACCATTATGAAGCATTCATCTATTAATTTCACATTTATTAAGGTTTTGCTATATGACAAACATTTATTAGATGCTTCAGATGCAAAGGAAAAATATCATCTCTGTGCTCAAGGAACTTATATTCCACCGGTAGAAGCAACCAGTAAACAGATAAATAATTCTTATCAATACCTGAGGACTTGAATAGAGCTCCTCTTAGGAAATTTTGTACATTCTTATGCAGTCAATTATTCAACTTCATCCAAATGTTTTTTTTTTTATTTTTAAACCAAATCTCTTTATCTTACCTTGACTGAAAGTGTAGTGACTACAAACAGGCCTGATCTCAGTACTGATCATCATAGAAGTTTTAACCAGTTTTTTTTTTCCAACCTGGGCCTGTTTGACCACTTCTTGGGCAACCTGGTGCTCCCCCTCCCCGAGGGGTTCACTATATTGAAGACAGACTTAGTGCAGACATCTAATCAGCTTAGCCCACTTGAGCTCAGAGTTCCAGATTTTACAATATCTACCAATCTTATCTTCCCTGGAAGCTGGGATTAAAAGCATGAGCCACCCTACCCAGCATTCTAACAAATTCTTTAAAAATTATAAGATACAAGATATTTTAAAGTCTAACATGGAATAGAAGCTCTGTGATTTAAAAAAAAAAAGGAAGAAGTCACTGAAATGGAATGGCAGTACTACCACAGCTGAATTTGATGATAAATTCTTAGGAGTAAATAACCACTCACTGTACAAAACAATGAAGGGGATCATTGGCAAAACTGCTTTTACTGAGGCCATTTCTGGCTTCAAACACACAGTGTGAGATCTCGGTAAACAAACAACAATTCCGCAGACAAAGTCCATTGAATAGCCATATACAGGGAATATGGCACACTAGCTACACCTAATGGGAAATGGGGTAACTGCTCTCATAACCCAAGAAAAATGGCTATAAAGGATTTCCTTCGGTCCTCAGCTTCCCTGAGTATCCTTTGTATTTTGGTTACATAAAATTAATAATTTTCTTATACTGCCCACTTTCTCTGTTTTGTCTATTAGGTCTGAAGTCAAATCTTGAATGTCCATTCAGTGCACTTTTATTCAGTACATCTCATTCTGTTATTTAGCTTTTTCTTAGCAGTAATGTTTCAAATGAGCTTACTATCTGAAAATTTGCATATGTCCATTTTCCCCGCTCCTGATATAAATGATTTTAATAATAAATACTTGCTGGTTGGTCAATTGAGATTTAATTTTCTACATAGTGATACATGTCTTTTTTTAATCAACCTCCTGTGGTAGCTAGCAGAATCTTCTACATGCAGCAGGTGCTCAATAAATGCTATTAATTGGCTTTTGAACCTAGAGAGACATGATCATGTCTATAAGACACATCTATAAGAGAATGTCAGGATAGATACAAATCGCCCTTATTTTAGATGATTCTATTCAAAACTAAAGATTGTTTAGCCCCATTCATTTCAGTAAGATGAAGTCAAAGGATTGTACCCAAAGAATATGAATTGGAATATGAAAAAAAAAGTATTTTTTCTTCAAGGAGAGTTGGGGTGGTACCTTCTGTGACTTTCAGTTTTGGTCTAGACCTGTGATTTCATTGGCATAGAAAGTTCCTGAAGAAGAAACTTCCTTTAACAATGCAGATCAACAGCTGTTCTGCCATTTACAGTCATAGGGTATTGCTTATGGGCACTGAGACATGAGTTGCACAGTCATAAAACTATTATATGTTGGAAGTAGAATTCGAACCCAGATTTTCCTTACTCCAAGGCCAATCTTCTATCTAAATATCACACTTCTTTTCACCAAGAAAGTTTATTTTAAGTTATTCTATATTGCAAAAAAAATGTTCCAGCTAATAGGGGAAAAAAATCTCGTCAAACTGGGAAATAGAGAAAGCTGAAAATTAAAAAGCAAAATGACATTTAAATATCCTGTAATGTAAGTCTCTTACTTCACAGGGAAGATTCATCACATTGAATTTTGAAATCCATTCTGAGTTTTAGATGTGATACTTAATTCTAGTAATTTTCACTAAGAGATAAGAGATTGATTGGTCAGCAAATTGTTTGAGCAAACTGATCTCATTCTTTCCTCTGGCTAATCTTTCCTAGCTTTTAAATAGGCTGGAGTTTTTGCTACCTTAAAAAATTCATTTGACTTTACTGTTCTTTCTCTATCTCTTTCTCTTTCCTTTTTTTATTGCTAAATTCTCTATCCTTTCTCTTTCCTTTTTTTTATTGCTAAATTCTCAAGAACTCAGTTTTCTTCTCAGAAAAAAAAACACTAGATTATCTCTGTTTCTTTCTGGTCTATGTAGTTCTTAGATATTATGATTGTCTTTAATGGCAGTTTGAAA
>JAQQSZ010011698.1:0-12187 GCA_028646595.1 Phalanger gymnotis | reverse complement strand
TCCTTAGCTTCTGTATTCCTCATGGAATTAAATCCTCTAAGGTACCTATTTTGGATTCCTTCTCTTACACAGTTTCTGTGTTATTGACTTTTAGCTACTGCCCCTTGGTCTCCAATTTCTGTTGTGACTCCCTATTAGATATACCAATTCCTGCAGCTGAGAGACTATTGCCCCACAGTAGAAATTTTCACATTTTCCTAATTTTGCTGTTTCTTTTTCAACTTTGCCTTCACCTTGGTCATTCCTCCTCCCTAATTACCTCAAAATCTCCTCTCTAGGAGCATGCCCTACCATGCTTCTGAGTATCAGTTGGCCCCAGGAACTTCCATTCCCTTTTTCCTGAGGCAGGATGAGTAATCACTTTAAGTACCAAATCCCTGAAGATCATACCCTTTGTAAGGTTTCTATCTCTCTCTATAGAATATCTCTCTTGCCCCATATGAACATTCATCAACGATATCCCCTTCTACCACTGATACAAGATTTGCCTCTTTTTCAATCTCTCCCTAGCCTCCCCACCCATTCTCCTATAGATTTTCTTCTTCCTGAGAGACTGAAGGAGGTATTTCCCCTTCATGGTTAGTCTTTGACTTGGTTAGGGTATCTCACAGTCTCCTCTATCTTCTTCCTTCTCTCTCTCCTTTTCGTGTCCTTCCATTCCTTAATTTTCATTGCTGTTCAGTTGTCTCAGTCATGTCCCACTCTTGGTGACCCCATTTGGGGTTTTCTTGGCAGTGATACTGGAGTCATTTGCCATTCCCTTCTCCAGTTCATTTGACAGATTAGGAAACCAAGGCAAACAGAGTTAAGTGACTTGACCAGGGTCACACAGATAGTAAGTATCTGAGGTCAGATTTAAACTCAGGAAGATGCATCTTCTTGACTCCATGCCTGGCATGCTATCCACTGTGCCAACTAGCTGTCCCAAGTTAAACAGAGCTCTGCATTATTGCAAAGGCTTGTTCTGTGTCTTTGTGGAGTTCTCAAAAGCGGCTCTCTGCTAGGCTCTGAGGTTCAGTGCTGAGGTAGTCACTTCGCTTCTCTTTTACTCTAAAGAGGTCACACCTTTCCTCAGGGTGTCAAGATGGTTCTCTCTCACCTCTCAATTGGAGTCAGTTTTTAATGTAACTTAACATTTTTTAATTAATGAAAATCCATTTTATCACCCTCCTACCTCTCTAACTTTACTAGAAAAAAAAGAAAACCATTGTGACAAATATGCATAGTCATAAAAACAAATTCTTGCATTGGCCAGGCTATGTGTGTGTATATATATATGCATATTATACATACGGGGTCATAATGTAGTTGTAAATGGAGACTTGCATGCATGTATATGTGTATGATATATGCATGGGTATAACATATATAATTGACTCAGGGTGATGAATGAGACATACACACACACACGCACATATATATACATATATATTATATATATATATATGTATGCATGTGCACACACATTCTGCACCTTAGTTACCTCTTGGTCAGTAAGTGGCTATCACCCTTCATCATATATCTTTTGAAATTGTGGTTAGTCATTATGTTGATCAGAGTTCTGAAGTCTTTCAAAGGTTCTTGTGTTTACCAAATTATTAACTTATGAATTATTTACCTGGTTCTGCTTGCTTCCCTCTGTATCAGTTATACAAAGATTCCCAAGTTTCTCTGAAACCTTCTTTTTTCATTTTTTGTATTAAATAGAATCCCATTCATATACCATAATTTGTTCAGTCATTCCAAAATGATGATTACCCATTTAGTTTCCGGTTTTTTGCCATCACAAAAGAGGTGATATAAATATTTTCTGTAGTTATGGGTCCTTTACCTCTTTCTTTCATCTCTTTGGCTGAATAGTAGTATCACTGAATAGGGCTATCATTTAAATGTTACATTGGAATTATTGTGCTTGGCCTTTAAAAACACAATTAGAAAAAGATGTATAGAAATTAAAAGTTAGCAATATCATTCAAAGTAAAACAAACCCCCAAATAAGTAAATTGTATAACAGTATATTGGGCTACCTCTTACAAGAGGTTTTTACATGAAGGGTGCATGTGATAGATCATTTTATTTTGCTTCTGTCTTCTCTGACAAGGAAAATGATGTGTGGACTTAAAATGGCACAATAAAAATGACCATCAGTGAACCGATATCCAAAATAAGCACTCAAGGTAGTAAGAGATGTTCTAGTTGAACCATTGATAATTCAAATCACCAGGCCCAGATGAACTACCTCCTCAGGTACTAAAGGAACTTCCAAATGTGATCTTCAAAAAATTATAGAGGTACTGATGGACTGGAAGAGGGCACAAGTTCCAGTTTCCATAAAAGGGAAAAGAATGGTCTACAAACAAAAGGCCAATGAGCTTGATTTTGATTCTTGCAAAAAAATTTAAAGAAATATTGAATGATCATTTCAGAAAGGAAGAGGCCATCTCAGAGTGCCATTGTGATTTCCTCAAGAACAGGTGTAAAAAGGAATATGCTGGTAAATATTTAACAGCTGGCTCCCCAGGGAAAGAAAATGTACACACAACACACTTTTAAGTTTAATAGTTATCCCTTCCACATCTTGACTTTCCACATCAGGGTTTCAATATACCCTAGGCTGGCATAAGAAATTAAATGTGAATTTTGGGGAGTTTTGTGGAAGCCGCAGAAGACAAACGAAGGCCAGCAGATGACAGAGTAAAAGTTTAGAAACTCAAAAATGCATTATATATATATATATATATATGTATGTGCTATCAACATATTTTATCTTTTAATACATTCCAACTTCTTTTATGGTGTGAAAGCCAAAAATTTACAAGGATTTTCCAGATCACAGGAGTGTTGCTATCCTGATTCACACAATATGGAAAGGATAACTGTATGTACAATTAACATTTTTCCATCACTTTATTAAGTCTAGACAAACAACAAAAGAATACATCAAGCCCCAATTCATGGAATTTAAAAATTGGCTTTCAGGAGTCTATATTAGCTAGCTCTAGTACAAGTGTAGGGGTAGGATTTATTTCTCTTTGTGATGGAGTTGCTACATGAATATCAAAGTTAGAAACTATTCTGAAAGAAATTAAGTTTAAACCAATATCTCACATCATATACCAGGATCAGCTCCCAATGGATACATGACCTTTATATAAAAAGGACACATCATGAACATATTAGAGAAAGAAAGAAATACCTTTCATAATCACAGACAGGAAGAGTCTATGACCAAAAAAAAGATAGATAGGATCATAGAAAATAAAATTAACGATGATTATATAAAATTTAAACAAAGCCATTGAAGTTAGAATTAGAAAGGAAAAATTTTTCTAGCAAGTTTCTCTGATAGGAGTCTAATTTTCAAGCTATATAAAGAATTATTTCAAATTTTTAAGTCTAAGAGCCATTTTTCAATAGATTTGAATAAGATACTGATAGCCAGTTGTCAAATGAAGAAATAGAAATTACCAACAGCCATATGAGAAAATGTTCCAAATCACTAATAGAGAAATTGAAATTAAAACAACTCTAAGATAATGGTTAATACCCACCAGACTGGCAAAGTTGACAAAAAAAGATAATAACTTTTGGAAGGATTATTGTAAAGCAAGCACCTAACACATTGTTGGGAGAACTGTCGAATGGTCCTTTCCATTCTGGAAAGCAATTTGGAACTATACCCAAAAAGTTATCAAATTATACATGCCTTTTGACTACCAGGCCAATATCCCTAAGAGATCAAATGATGAAGAGTATTGATATGGACAAATACATTTATAGCAATTCTTTTTGTTTTGTCAAATTACTGGAAATGAAAGAAGTACCCATCAAGAGGAAGGGCTGAACAAATCATTGTCGATGAATATAATGTAATATTTTTGTTTGTAAGAAATGGCAATTTCAGAGGATCCAGGGAAGTAAGCTGATAGCACTTACTGTTTCTCCTTGCTCTTTTCATTCATGCTTAATCCATTGCAATCTGATTTCTAAACTCATCATGCAATTGAAACTATTCTCTCCAAAGTACAGAACCACTTTATAAAGTAAAAAATTTGTACAGTAATAACAACATTGTAAAGAAAAGAAATTTTGCTAAGAACTCTGATCCATTACATGAATAACCACAAGTCCAAAGGGTCAATGAAGCACCTTCCTTCTGATGGAGACTTAATAGCCTCAAGGTCCAGAATGGGACACATTTTTGGACGTGGCCAATGTGTGAATTCATTTTGCTTGACTATGCTATAAGTTGCAAGGATTTGTTCTTTTAGTAAGGTATGGGAAGGAATTGAGGAGATAAGCTAGTACAGGCAAACCTTGTTTTATTGCACTTTGCTATATTGCACTTTGAAGATGTTGTTGCTTGTTTTGCAAATTGAAGGTATGTGGCAAGCCTGCATTGAACAAGTCTATTGGTACCATTCTTCCAACAGCATGTGCTCACACCACAGTTCTGTGTCACATTTTGGTAATTCTCACAACACTTCAAACTTCTTATTATTATATCTGTTATGGTAATCTGTGGTCAGTGATATTTGATATTACTATTGTAACTGTTTTAGGGCACAACGAACCATGCCCATATAAGACAGGGAATTTAGTCAATAAGTATTATGTGAGTTCTGACTGCTCCACTGACTGGCCATTCCTTTGTCTTGCTCTCCCTTTCTTTGGGCCTCCCTTTTCCCTGAGTCACAACAATATTGAAGAAAAATTTAGTTGATAAAGCAAAGGCAGGGTTTGAGAGGATTTACTCCAATTTCAAAAGAGGTCCTATTGTGGGGTAAAATGCTATCAAATAGTATTGCATGCTAGAGAGAAGTCTTTCATTAAAGGAAGAGTCAATCGATGTGGCAAACTTCATTGTTGTCTTATTTTAATAAATTTCCACAGCCACACCAACTTTTGGCTACCACCAACCTGATCAGTCAGCAACCATCAACATCCAGGCAAGACCCTCCACCAGCAAAAATATTATGACTTGCTGAAGGCTCAGACGATGGTTAACATTTTTTAAGCAATGAAGTATTTTTAAATTAAGGTACATATATATGGCATAATACCATTTCACACTTAATAGAGTACAGCATAGTATAAACATAATCTTTATATGTACTGAGAAACAAAAAAATTTGTGTGGCTCACTTTATTGCAATGTTTGCTGTGTTGTGGTGATTTAGAACTGAACTTGCAATATCTGAGTTATGTCTGTAGTATTGCTCTACCCTAAAGATGAGTCATTTAGCAGAAAATACACAGAAGATAGCAAAAGAAAGTTCACGAAGACAAAGCAGTGCAGTTTTGAAAGCAATAGATATTTTATGTACTTAAAAAAAGCGAGCTGCATGTAATCGAGATTTGTGTAAATATGTACAATCATATTCTCCTGATCTGCTTTGTATATGGAAATGTTTGTTTGGTTTTTGCTATTTAAGTGTAGGGAAAAAATTAAATTAAAAAAGAGAAAGAATAATAGGTGACTCCACAGCTACAATCCAGGATGATGGGGGAATACTGTTGAGACAGAGAGAGAGAGAGAGAGAGAGAGAGAGAGAGAGAGAGAGAGAGAGAGAGATCTCACATACACATATATGTATGTATGTTTATGTGTGTGTATGTATATATAACAAAATCCCTTAGGTTATCCTTGGGGACAAGATGGAAAGATTTGGCCTAGGTGATACAATAGTTAAGTAGATTCAGAACTGCTCGCATGACCATACTCCATTAATAGGAAGATATCAATTAGAAATGAAGTCTCTGATAGAGGGTCCCAGGGATCTATCCTTAGTCCTGCACTGTTCGACATTTTTTTTTTCAGCGACTGTGATGAAAACATAAAATGTCTAACAGATTTAAAAGTGACATGAAACTATGCAGGATAGCCAACACTTCCTAAAAATTAGAGCTCCCGAAAAGAGAGTAGATTGGGGTAGTGGGCTCTTTATCATCAGAGGTTCTCAAGCAAAAGACAGATGAATGCTTGCCAGGAATGCCGTGACCTAGTAGCCTTTAAAGTCTGTTCAAGGTCTGAGATATATGAATCAGAGTCCAGAGTTCTTTCCACGACACCACCATGAACTAGATCAAAGTTTCTTCACCTGAAAATCCCAATGGTTGTTTGGAAAGTTGGTTTGTTCAATCCAGTGTGAAGGCTAGCATGACTTGAATGAACACCACCCCTCTCTTCCCTCTCCTAACCTCTCTCCCCTCCCTTTGCTGTGCTGTTTTATTCTGTCCTGTTGTGTTTTGCCTAGCTAGCTGTAGATTTCAAGAAATGACCAATTAAAGCCCCAGAATTAAGGGCAAGGGCAAGATCGCTCCTATTGGTCGAGATTTCGGGATGTGGAAATCGTTCAGGAATCTGGATGCTTGGGAAAGAAGAGGAGATACGGAAATGAAAACAGCAAAAGTAGAGGCGGTGAAGCCGGGCCTTGCGGGGAAAGAGGATGGATTAGCTTCTATTTAGCATCTGAATTAGCGGAGAGTTGGTGTGGGTCCCAGACTCAGTGGGAGGGTGAGCTAAAAACCAGGCTTAGCAAAGACGTAGGTCCGTGCCTAGGGTCCCTGCCCCAACTTTCCTTTGCTGAGAGGGAATGGCTCGTGCGTGAGATAATATAAAGCTCTCTGGATCTGCAGTCAGAGGACCTTCATCTGGATCTCTATCCGCCCACTTAGCTCTGCGACTTCGGCTAGGTCCCAAGCGAAGAGGAAATGGTAGGTGATGGCTTCTAACACCCCTTCCAGATAGCTCTTAATCTCCGATCCCCAGTTTCTTTCCGAAGAGAACAACCTTAGATTAATAACAACCCATTTCTATGGCCACACAGTACTTTTCCCAATGACATAAAAAAGAACACTCGACATTGCTAACGTGAATGCGATGCGATGAAGTTTAAAGTGGGGCTGGCTTTTGAGTCTGGGAAGCTCTGTGCCCTGGGGCATGGCATTTCACCTCTCCAGGTATCACGGAGTGTGCAACATTCCTCAAAGAGTCCCGCCCCACCCCAGCTAAAGTATTCATTTAAATAGAGACCATCAAAGTAAATGAAAAGGACAAACAGAAAACAGATCGGAAAATGAACATTACAGAATTATAAAGAGCAAGCATGGCCTGAAGCGTGACCCACCCCTCCTCCTTTCAGGAGTTGGGAGAGAGGGATCGATGCATGTGGAATATTGATATCACTTCAGATTTTTTTTTTCCGTGCATTGAGCAGTTTTGCTGAAATTTTCCCTCTTTTCCTTCTTAAAACTTAAGGGATTCCTTAAAAGTAAGAGATTGTTCTCTGGGAGGGGAAAAATCTAGGTGACACAAAAACAAAAGATATAAAATCTATTTTTTTAGAAAGAAACTGATCAGGAAAATGATTTCTTTTGTTTGATGTATTGATGATAATAATGGCAATGATAACTGACATTTCTGTAGGGTTTTAAGTTTAACAAAATGCCTCACATTCATTAACTAATCTGATTCTCAGAATCCTGTAAAATCGGTGCTATTATTAGCCCCATTTTATAGACAAGGAAATTTAAGTTCATAGATTTTAAGTGCCTTCCCCAAGGTCACAAGCTAATATGTGGGTCTGAGGGGAGATTCTAACTCTGTCTGGTGCTAATATCTCTCTCCTTTCTTATTTCACTGATGGACACAAAGGAGTTTAGGGAAAGGTTGACTTGAAAGGCAGTTCTCATCTTAGGCCACCAGTCTACTTAGACAGCCACCTGTGGTGGATAGAGAGCAGGAACTACAATCAGGGAAACCTGAGTTTCAAATTCCTCATATGAGACTACAGCCAGACCTTGTGTTATGCTTTGATTTATTGTGCTTTGCAGATATTGTCCTTTTTACAAATGGAGCATTGCATATACTGCCAGACTTGTTTGATGTGTTGGTTTTGCTGAATGGATCCCCTCACTCCCCTTTTATAGTCTTCGTTTTAATGGATGACCCTCTGGGGAGGGGAGGAAGGGAAGATATAAAAACAAAAGATATCAATAGAGGTTTTTTTAAAACCCTTCTGTTGTCTACCACTTCTACCTGGTATACTACTTCAGTAATTTTTTTCAAATAAATAACTTTATCATTCAAAAATGATCAGTGAATGAATGGCCATTTCTCAGAGACAGTTTGTTGCCAGATCATTGACTGTGTAGCTCTGCTTTCCATGGAAAATTCGAAATAAATTAAGGGAGTCTCCCCTTTTTATTTTTACCAGCAGGTCGAAGTCCATTGGAAGTAAAGCCATAATCGCCTAAGACAACAAAGAGTTGTTTGCTTGCTGATCTCCTGTGTGTTTCTCACAAGCTTTGGATTCTAAGTTCTGTAGTATTTTAGCAATAAGGAAAAACTCCAATGGATCCATCTGTGGTCACTGCTCTTGGCGTGGTACTCTGTCTGGTTCTCATTTCAGTGTGGAGAAAGGGCTATGGAAAAGGAAAGTTCCCACCTGGGCCTACTCCTCTTCCAATTATTGGAAATATGCTGCAGTTAGATACTAAGAATATCAATAAATCCTTTTGCCTGGTAAGTATTTGTGTGTAGATTATGTGTATCCACACAGTTTGTATAAATATGGTTTACAGGGAGACATAAATAAATACTTATAGAGTAACCCTTGCCTTACCTTCTCCCAGTGAGACTTTGATTCCTGCCAGGCAGGCAGATTGGTAACACAAGGCTAGCTTCTCTGCTCTCTTCAGAGAGCAGGTTCTGAGGTAGAACTATACCCATCTACTCACTTAATTATTTTTAGTTTAGGGAAAACAACTTTAGATTCAAGCTGTGCCCCTGACTGATATTCCATGACACAGAATGAGTGCCCCAAGCTATATACAAAGTCTTGACTTCTTTTTTGCCAAATACCAGTTACACAAAGACCATCACATAGAGTGAATAGCAAATAGCCCGTTTATCCAATCCAATAGCAAACAAAAATCTGAGAAGTTACACAGATGAGAATGTCTCAAACAATAGACAGTGAATTAATTCTCCCATTGGGGGCAAGAGATCTCAGCTCAACTGAATGAGAGAGTACCCAGTCTCATAGAAGAGGAAATTCCTTGCAGTCTCTTGGGATGCAAGCTGAGAAAGGGACATGATCAAGCTACCAGTTCCTCTACATGTCAGCTTCTTTTCAGAGTCTTTGCTTCGCTCCAGAGACCTCTCTCTAAAGAGAGCTAGTGCCTAGCACAGCATTTGGTACATAACAAGAACTTACAAACTATTTATTGATTTGAATTGAATATCTAATTGTAGACCTTTAAACCTTTGATCCTATGATTCTGGGATATGTACTGAAGAGGGGAGGTCAATCAATTGATCGAAAGCCTCTATTAAGTTCAAAGAACTCACATCCAATTGAGCAGACAGGGAAATAATGAGGGAGGGAGGGAAGGTGGAAGAGAGAATGAAGGAAAAAGAGACAAAGGGAGAGAAACAGAGAGAGAGAAGTGCACCTACATACATATAGATCATCAAAAGAAAGTAATTTCAGAGGGAAGGTACTAATAGTGGCTTATGAGAAGGGGCTGGGACTGGGAAAGGACTCCTGCAGAAGGTAAGATTTGAAATGAGTCTTGAAGGAAGCCAGGGAAGCCAGGAGTCAGAGATAAAGAGGGAGAGCATTCCAGGATATTGGGAACAGACAGCTCAAGTTCATCAAGTCAGGAAATAGACTATGAGGAATGGCAGGTAGGCCACTGTAGAGTGAATTTAGGGCGGTAAAGTACAAAAAGAGTCAAAGGTCAAAAGGGGCCAGGTTGTGAAGAGCTTTAAACGTCCAATAATAACTTCCTATTTGATCCCACAGGTAACAACCACGGAAGTACATTAAGTAAAGGTGTAATACGGTCAGACCTATGCTTTGGTAAAATCATTTTAGACACCGAGAAGGGGGTGAATTAGAGAAGAAAGAGTTGAGGCTGAGAGAGACCAATTGAGATTGCAATCTGCTGGAGAAAACAGAAAGGAGTAGAGTCAAGGGCACACATGGAGAACCTGACAAGAAGAAAAGGTGCCTGCCTTTCTGAGACTGGGAAAAAGGAGGACACAGTGGGAGAGGTGTTTTGAATTTTCAGATGAAAAGAAGAGGAGAAGAGTTAGATCACAGTAAATGGGCTGCCTATGAATTTTCTTGGTAAAACAAAAGGCAAGACCCTTTTCTTTCTCTAGATGAAAGAAAAGAGAGAGAGGTAAATGTGGGAGACTTGAAAGAAGAGAAGGTGTTGGCATAGCTGCTGTGAGGAGTTTGATAGAGAATCAATTAAGAAGGAATAAAAGGAATGCCTTACTGCGGTGAAGACCCAGTTGAAGTTAAATAACATAAGTTTATAATTTACCAACTGTTTAGTTTTATTATTTCCTCCAGTTCTATTCAACAGGATATGAGCCGGAGCAGAGAAGGCAGGTGATAAGAGTAATCCAATGTTGGGATTTGGCAAATCATGAGCGCAGATAGGACAGAAGGTCTAGGACTCAAGAGTGGAAGACAATGTGGAGATAAACTGGTTAACTAAGACTGAGATCAGAAACGTTGAAGGTAAGTTCAGAGCAGGGCTAATGACCTGAGAAAGTAAGGAGGTTTGGGTACAAAAGATAGGTTTTGGAGGGACAGAACATAGGGGAAAATGTTAGTGCTTTCAATTTGTAGGTAATGGTGAGGTCTAGGGCATGACCATTCCTGTGTGTGGCTAAAGCAAAATAGAGGAGTAAGTCATAGGATTGATTTAAAGATATGGAGGAACTGGGAGAGTAGGCTATTTGAGAGAGCACCAGCATAAATCTTGATGTCTCCAAGTATGAGATAGAGCACTTATTTAGTAAGCCATTGCAATAGTCCAAGTGAGAAGCAACAAGGGCCTGATATAAGGTAGTAGTTATGTTGTTGAGTTTCAGATGATCCTGAAACATTGATTTTGCAATGTCCAATAGACAGCTCATGATGTAGGAATGAAACTCTGGAGAGAGACTAGGTCTAGATATATAGATATGAAGTCATCTGCATAGATATGCTAATTAAATCCATGGGAACTGAGGAGTTCACCAAGAAAGAATGTAGAGAGAAGAAGGACCAGGACAGAGTCTTGGGGGTATACCCCATGCTACAGATGAAACTTTTTCCAGCCAAACTGCTGGCAAAAGTTGTCTACCCTCATTACCTTCACTTCTTCTCTTATTCAATCCTCTAATTATATCATGTGCCTTGCTCTGAGGCTTCTCCACCAACACCTCTCTGCTTTTCCAACCTTAATGCTCCTAATGCTTCAGAGCAAGGAAAAACAGTTGCTCCCATTTGATCCAATCCAATAAGCTCTTATTAATCACATACTATATGCCAGGCACTATGCTAGATACCAGAGATACAAAAAAAAACAACCCTGCCTTCAAGGAGCTTAGATTCTCATGAAAGAATGCATCATGTAAATAACTAAGTAGATGCATTATAGTTTGGTAAAGAGGGACAAAATGCTACTCACTGTGGAGATCAGGAAATGCTTCCCACAGGAGATGGTCCATGGGCTGAATTTTAAAGGAAACTGGATATTCTAAGAGGCAGAGCTAAGGAGGAAGTTACCTACTCTACTATAAACTACTGTAAACTACATGTCACCAGCCATTCTGCTTGTGGCTACTCCACAGCTTTAGGCTTTTTGACCATTTGCACTCTGGGCAAAGTACATGTCTTCTTTGGACTCTCTTTGATGTAAATATCAAAGACATCATGATTTGAGTTATTAATGAGTTGAAAATTTCTCCATTGAGATTAACAATTAACAATCCAAGCTATTTACTATCAAATTTATCCAAATGCTTTCTACATTTCGTCCTACAGCTGGCAAAAACTTATGGCCCAGTATTCACTCTGTACTTGGGTTCTGAGCCTACAATCGTATTATATGGACATAAAGCAATTAAAGAAGCTCTGATCGGGCATGGAGATGTATTTGCTGGAAGAGGAAGTTTCCCAGTGTCTGACACCATTAACAAGGGATTGGGTATGTTTCTGTTTGATGTAGAGCAGAGAATCCAGATAAAATGAGGGATGTGGAAAAGTAGCATTCCAAGAAATTGGAGAAAATTTGCACATCAATTTAACTGAATGAATATTTATTAAGTGCCTGCTTTATGCCAGATACTGTGCCAGGCATAAAAGATACAAAACCAAAAATAAAACAGTCCCAGCAC
>JAQQSZ010011697.1:0-12187 GCA_028646595.1 Phalanger gymnotis | reverse complement strand
TCCAGCTAGCTAACTGCTTCCTCTCTCCTTCAGCTCTTAATTCCTGTCACCAACAACCTACCTCTCCAACTGCCTCCCCACTGCTTCTCCAACTGCCTCCAACTGCTTCTAACTGCCTCTTAGCTCTGCTCCAACCGTTCCACAAGCTCCTCTCACCACAGGCTTCTATTGCCTCCAGTGCTAGCCACTCCCCCCAGGGTCCTGGGAGGCTCACATCCACATAGGTTCCACACCCAACAGTGCTCTGGGCCTGGGGCTTAACACTTAGCAAGGCTCAAGGAAATACACTGAATTACTCAAAGAAAACAAAGACCATTTTGCTTGTCAACACAATGGGTCAAAGAGTTTGCCAGACACTGTATTTGTTCTCTGACCAATGAATTCAGTAAAAGCAAAGTAATGTTTAAAGCCTTTACCCTAGTCATCCCATCACTGAGCATATATCCCAAGGAAATTAAAGACAAACTACCAAAAAAAGTTCTATATATAACAATATGCACAGTAGTACTTTTTGTGCTAGCCAGAAAAAAAAAAAACTAGAAGCAAAGCAGACCCCCCCCCCATAGTCAAAGAATGGCTAAACAAATTGTAGGGGGTGGAATACTTTTATTCTGTGGGAAATAGTGAATATGAAGAATTCAGAGAAAAATAGGAAGACTCGTATGAACTGATACAATGAAGTAAGCCCAGCCAGGAAAACAGTATACATAAAGCCTCTAATAATGCCAATGAAATCACTCAAAGGCAACTGATCTCAGATTAATTGTGATAAACAAATCTGGTTCCAGAGAACAAAGCGTGAAGCAAATATCTCTCTACTTGGTTAGGAGGTGAGGGACTGTGGATGTGATGTCAGATGTGCTCCTAATATGCATTGATTTTCTTAGCTACTTTTCTTTGTTAAATGGGAAGTTTCAAAGTGAGGTCTCAAAGAAGAGGTATGAAATGACAATTTGCCCCATTTCTTGGCATAAGTAAGAGATGCACAGTTGTGAGACATTACATATGTTTTCAGACTTTTTCCATATTTTGATCGGTTTTGTTAATATTTCTCTCTTCCTCTTTTTCTTTTTTTTTTTGTTTTCAAAATATTCTTTGTTATATGGGATGGTTTTCTGGGATGGGGAGAAAGAGGAGTTGGGATACTAGCATAAATCTAGGCAATATTAAACAAATATCCCTCAAATTTTATTTTTAAAAATTAAAAAATAAAGGGGAAAATTCAATAAGCTGGAGAATTTTGTGATATAAAATCAAAAGACATCAATAAAAACTTTTAAGTAGTATTTTAAGACATAATGACTTAAGAAATTAATTGGGATTTTAGGTGTGTAGCCAGAAGGGACCTTAGATGTAACATAGATCAACCATCTAGTTCATCTCCAAAAAACACTTAAAAGCAATGAACATCATAGAAAAGAAGAAATAATGTAGATGAAACAAACTAACAACACTGCTGGTGAAATGGAGTTGTAACTCGGAATTTTTGCTAAGCAATGATCATTTAATCCTGCCTCATCATTCCCTCCAAAAAGACTAAGCTTAAGCTATTTCATGGGCAATCCTAAAAACGTATAGTTCCCTGAGAAATCTTAAAACTGCAGCATTGAGGGTACTGTCTGCAGCCACAAACTCTGAAGAAGAAAAAATAAGACAGAGGCCAAGCCAAACAATAACACAGTATAAGTATCCCCATGGAGGGATTGCTACTATAGTGACAATTATCCCATGATCTGGTGCACAGCCTCTGGAGTGAAAGGCCTGTCATGAATTCCCCCAGCAGCTTATCAAATGGCCGCCATTCTGGGAATGTGTTTTTTTGCTACTTTTATGATCCTTGACCCCTTGGCAAATTTTTCAAGAGTAGGCCAGCTCAGAGCCACAGAACAACCCTAATCATATCCACAGAACAGCCAGGAGGCTTACAAAACATGGTACCAACAGGGGAATAAAGAAAGCGTAGAGGATGACCCAAGCAAAACACCCAAATATTCCCTTTCAATCTCTCCATGTCTTGAAGTCATCTTTGTCATGATAAATGAACTATTAATTATTTCCTTCTAGTAGACTTCCCTAATTTATCTTCAATTCTTCCCCCAAGTTCAATACAACTGTTATATCAGCTTCCTCTTCCCACACACACCCACTGGTTCCAGTCTGGTTCTCCATTTCATCTCTATGGAAATTTATATTATGACCTTCTGTGGCTCCCACTTTGTGCAAGAAAAATAGTATATGTGATGCAGCATTTTATGAATCCTTATACATGTCTAGTAATGTCCTGCAATTAGCAGTGTGTTTGAAGGATTAGAATCTTATCTCTGTTTCAGACAACAGGAGCTTAGGCAAGTTACAAACCCTCTCTCTAAGCCCTAATTTCCTCACATGCAAAATGAAGATAATAGGAAAGCATTTTGCTCAATATATACAAATGATACAAATATTTATGTAGTATATAAATGTAGAGTACTACTATTATATCCATGAGATCTTACAATGTTGCAGTGGGCACAGGATATAAATACAGTGTTTAATGAAGCCCTTAGAGGTCTCTGACAACGTGGGAAGTTGATTGCTATAATGCAAAGAGTTCTCAATCTGTTGCTTGCTGTCATCAATAAGGTAGGTGATGTAATTGACAGAGCACTGGACTTGGAACCAGGAGGATCCGAATTCAATTCTGCCTCAGACATTTTCTAGCTGAAGAACCTCAGGCAAGTCACCTATAACCTTTGCAGCCTCAACTTCTTCATCTATGAAATTGTGATAACAGGTAGTTTTGAGGTTCAAATGAAATCTGTTGTGTTACATAAATGTTATTATTATTAATATTGAAGTGGCCTCAGGCTAGGCTCCAAGCCTCTGTTTTCTCATTGGTAAAAGAAGAGTTGGACCAGATGATCTCTGATTCATTCAACTTCTGAGTGTATTGTTAAGATACCACAGACTTTCAGTCATTATGGCTTCTTGAGCTTGGAAGCTTTGAAGGTTCAAAGGAATATTTCTTAAGAGCTAGGCATAAGTAGCATATAATACCCACAGCCACTCTTAAGCAATTACGGCAAAGGACAGGTCTAAGAGCCTTTCGTGGAAGTCATAAGAGCTAAGGACTGTAGCTTTTTTTTTAATTCAAGTAAAAAAGTTATCACCTAACCCTCAGAGTTTAAAATAACCTTGTATAAGCCAACAAGGAAATGGCGGTCACTAGATTGTAATGATGTGTTTGCAGACTACTCAATTAAAAAAAAATCTGGGCCATGTCCAGTTCCAATTCAATGGGCTAGATAAAGTTATACCATTTTCAAAAGGAAAGAGCAGTGATTAAAAGATGAATTAGACATGATGATGCATGACCTTCATTTTGATACATTATTAGTTAGGTCCACACCTGGTATGAAGGGGTCTGACTACTACAGGTGTCTGTCTCTAATCGTCATTACTTTTCTCTTCAGGTGAAGAGAGGAGTCTGAGAAGTTTTTGTAATTCAAGGCCAAAATTTCCCATCACAACTGCCTGTTCTTACAACAACCCTGGAAAGTAGGTGCTACTACAATTTCCATTTTTATACATGAAAAAAAAAACTAAGGCAAACCAAATTTAAGTGACTTGCCCTGGATCTGAAGCAAGATTTGAATTCTTCCTGACTCTCACATTCAGTGCTCTTATCCGTTGGAACATAGTAACTGCTCAATAATGTCAGGAGAATAAATTCCCAAGGGGTAGCTAGGTGGCACAGTGAGTACAGCACGGGCCCTGGAGTCAGGAGGACCTGAGTTCAAATCCGGCCTCAGACACTTGACATATTTACTAGCTGTGTGACCTTGGGCCTTGCCTTCCCCTCTCCAAAAAAAAAAAAAAGAATAAATTTCCATAAATCACCCTCTCCACTCCACACTATTCAGGAATATCTGTCACAGACAAGAAGTCCAGGAAAGTCCCTTTAATAATGTCCTAGGTTGAAAGTCACGTGGGATCTTTAACAGCTTGGAAGAATGGGATGAGCTATTGGAAGGCTGCAGCTGCATTGAGCTATATGAGCTATTAAAATGTATCCTGGCCTATCAGATTGCCGCACACACACCCATCCCCTCCACCCAATGTTCAATAAACACTTATTAAGTACCTGTTACATGCATGTTCCAATTCCAGGCACTGGAGATATCAAAGAAAAAAAAGTGCAATATAGTTTTATTTCCTCAAGGAGTTTATATTCTATTGAAGGTATATACTTGTAGAAAGATAAATGAAGACTAGGAACTTTGAGGAAGGAGCTAATAGCAACTAGAAGGATCAGGAAAATATTTTACGGAAGAGGTGGTATGGAACCTGAGTCTTGAAGGAATCTGAGGATTCTAAAACGTATTGGTGAACAAGGAGTAAGTATATTCTAGGGATGGGTAGCAACCCATACAAAGGTACAGAATGCCAAGTGAAAAGAAAAACAAGTGAGGCAATTTAGCTGAAATGTAGAGTACATTAAGGAGAAAGATATGTTTAAGTGTCTTTCAGTCAATTAATCAACAAGTATTAATAAGTGCCTACTGTGTGCTAGTCATTGTGCTAGGTGCTAGGGACATAAATATAACGAGAGAAACAATATCAACTCTCAAGAAGTGCCTGTTATGTGTCTAACTCCTGCTTCCAATGATTCTTTCACAAAGTCTGTAGATACTGCATCTTTAAGAGTCAAATGGGATGTTGTAGGGAAAGCCAGTTATTGCTAGCCATTTTTCTAGGAACAATTGAAAAATATCTCACTTTGAGGTGTTTGTCCCTATGGAGTCAGAGAAAAACTGTGTGTTTTTCACTTCTGATCTATAAGAATCTATAAGATAAACTGCAGAGAGGAATTATTAAAAGTGTTAGCTTGAGAAAGCTGAAAAGATGATTCCTGTCCTTGAAGGAGAGAAGCTATCAAAGACAGAAAGAAAGGAGATAGAGAGATATTTTCTAATGAAACTTTCACTTTTATCTTGTGAAGGTTTTTGATAAAAAAAAAAAAAACACCTTTCTTTGGTATCTTGAAAGAAAGTGAATAGTTTGGGATGGTATTTTCACAAGCGAAAAGATGTCATGGTGTTATGTTATAGTGAGGATTTGAAGTATTCTCTGGCTATATTCTTTGCACAATACAAATCTTGCAAATATGTCTATTTATTGTTTATTAATAAGTCATATATTTGGCAAATATTTCAGTTAATCTTGGTTAATTTTTAAAATTCAGTTAATTTTCAGTAATATTCAATAAATAAACATTGATTTAATTATAAAAGGTTGAATGATTTACTGTATAGAAAACTAATAGTAATTCCCATTGGGAAATGAGGTTCCCCATGTTCAAAGCCTGGGTTAAGCAATGGGAATATAAATATCAAAATAAAATAGTCCTTGCCTTTAAGGAGTTTATCATACAACAGGAAAAACAAGATTTCTCCACAAGCAAATGTGGTACTAGAGGGTGGGGTGGAAATGTGGTAAGTGCAAGAAAAGATCCAAAGTGCTGTGAGAAGGCTGAGGAAGACCTTTGCTAGTATGACTAAGGAGCAGCTTAAAACGGTTGTCTGAACAGAGGCAGACAGCCCAGCTCCTGCGGCGCTACTCCAAGCAAAAAGTGAAAAATTTAATAGATTGAATAATGATCAAGAAATCATATTAGAAACAATGATGATTTCATGTACCTCGCAATTACACAAAAATGTAGCTAAAACCCAAAAACATCAGGATATGGTGTCTGGGGGGTAATTCCACAGCCATCACTTGCTGTTGCCTCCTAGCATGACCAGAGGCCAGCCACAGACATCTACACTCTACCAAGGCTCTGCATCCAGAGGGAGTGAGAGTAAGAAGCTTCCCGAAGAAATCCCATGGTTAGTCAAAAAACCAGCAAAGGAGACTGGAATTGAGGAAAGAGAAAGGATGACAATTTTGCAACTCTGCCTCACTTAAATATAATTCACACTCAAGTCAAGATATTACCCCGTGATGTCATTGGTCCTTTTTGAAAATGAAAGGCAAATAACAACACCTGATAAAACTGCTCTGAGTGAGGACAGCCTGAGACTGAGGTGCCTGGTACTCTGCCCTGAGACACCATAGAGGATCCTGAAATCCAGGATCCTCTCAGAATCCAACTCAGAAACCTACTGGACAGTGGAGGAGGTGAGGGAGCTTCACTCCAGGAGGGGAAAGCAAACAACAGAACCCTGGCGACCCAGTTCAAATCCCAGCAGGCACTACCAACTCTGCACAAAAGCACAGCAGGAGGCGGAGACCAGCCCTGACACAAAGCATCAGTTCATGAACTAAGGCTTAAGAGATGAATAAAATGAAGAAGACATAGATCACCATTTAAAAAATTATAACATTTTCAGAGATATGAAAAATCTAACCAGGAAGGAAAAAGTATTTCCGCAACAATTATAAACAGCAAGACAAAAGAAAAAATAGATTTCCACAAGTATTTCTTGCATACCTAGAAGATATTAAATAAGCAATTTTTAATGAGGAAATAGAGGAAAGAATTGGAGGAGGGATAAAGAGCTTAAAACAGAAAGTGTTAAACCTTATTCAAATAATGGACTCCTTGAAAATCAAAGTGAAATCCGTGACTATAATGCAAATGAAATATTAGAGCAAAAATTTTTAATTGAACAAAAAAGAAGAAAATCTGCTATCAAGAGAACTAGCCTAGTGAGTAGAGCACCAGCCCTGGAGTCAGGAGGACCTGAGTTCAAATCCAGCCTCAGACGCTTGACACATGTACTAGCTGTGTGACCTTGGGCAAGTCACTTAACCCCAATTGCCCTGCCAAAAAGCAAAAATAAAAAGAAAAGAAAAAAAAAGAGCAACTAGACTAGAAAACAAGGAGAGAGCTAACTAAAGAATCATTTGATTTCTGAAAACTGTAATTCAAGGAAAATCCAGGAAATTCTATTTCAAGAAATCATAAATGAAAACTTTCTACATTTATTAGATCTAGGAAGCGAAGATAGAAAGTATCCACTATTCACCTCCTTAAAGAAACCTCAAAAGGAAAAGTCCTAGGATTATCACAGCCAAAATCCATATTTTCAAAGAAAAATTCTGTAAGCATAGAGAGAAAAAGCAGTTAAAGTACTCAAGAACCATAATCAAGATTACACAAGTCCAGGCAGCTCCTACCACAAATGAAAGGACACCAATGAATACCATATTACAAAAGACAAAAGATGTGGGCTTACAACCAACAATAACTTTGATTGTAAAACTGAGTATAATCCTACAGGGGAGAGAAGGCAGGGAATGGGCTTGTAGTGGAATTTGGAACATTGGAGCATTCCTGGAGAAAAGATCAGATCTTAGTAGAAAACTTGAAATGCAAATATAAGAATCAAGAGAAACCTAGAAAGTTGAATTTATTTTGAGCAGCTAAAGGGGCTATAAGATGTGACAGTGCTAATATTCTAAAAAAAGGGAGATGAAACAATGTTTTTGAAGTGTACAAAAGGAGTTAAGAAAAACAGGGGATCTGGGGATGGGTTGGTTATGTTCCAAGGATTATAATTCGAGAAATAGAAGGTTGTATAAAAGAATACATTAGCTTAAAGAGGGCGGAGCAGAGAGAAGGGAAAGAGAAAGGAGGACAGAAGTGGATTGTAAGAGGTTACTCATTAATTGAGGAATGACAAACTATGGAATATTAATGTAATGAAATATTACTGTGCTATAAGAATGATGACATATCAACTGTGTCTTCATGGTACCAATGAAAAAGCATGTTACCTACATCTTTACAGAGAGGTAATATACTCAAGGGGCAGAAAGAAATACATACTTTGGGAATGGCCACTATGTGGTTTTGCTTTGCTTGACTATACGCATTTGTTACAAGGAACTGAGGAAGTAAGGGGGGTTAGCAATAGTGGTACCAAAAAATAAGGCCATTGTAATATTTTTTTAAATATATAAAAGACAAAAATTCAAAAGGAAGCACCAATGAGCAGGACAATTTTGAAAGTAACATGCTATATTTATTAATAATAATAATGGTAATTGCTTACATTTAAATATTGCTTGCTACGTGCCAGGCACTGTGCTAAGTTCTTTCCCGTTATCATCTCATTCGATTCTCACAAAAAAACTCTTGGAGGTAGGTGCCATATTGTTATTTTGTTAATATTCTTGTGTTTTTGCTCTATCTTCCATGCAAATACCACTTTGTAAAACCTAATTAATATTGATTGGTCAAATTGAACTGGGATGCCAGTCACTGGAGGTTAACAGTGGGAGGAACCACATTGGAATGGGCATTCAATTTTATAGCATTTGAGAAAGGTACTTTCAACCTCTAAAGCATACCCCAGAAGCCTGGTTTAGTCAGGCTATCTGAAGAGTTGAGGCCAGAGCCTCACTACACATATGTTCAATCTTCTTGTCTGTTTTCCTTTACATATTAAATTCTCTATGTTTGTTGTTAACTAAGTTCATTTAAAAAGACTTTTCTTTAAAAAATAAGAATCAAAGATGATTCTGAGGCAAAGGAGGCAACTTGGGAAATTGGATAGATAATAGTGCACTAAGAAATCATTAAATTAGGAGGAGAGGGACGAGTTTTAGGGGAAATTATTACCAATTTCACTTTTAGACATACTGAATTTGAGATAGCAATGAGTCACCTATGTAGAGACAACTAGCAGAGTTGAAGATGTAGAGCTAATTCAGAAGAGAGAACAGAACCAGATACAAAAATTCAATTGTCATCTTTATAGAGGTGATAATTGAAACTATGGTAGCAAATAACATTACTGAGACTATGTAGAGAGTAGAGAAACTCTACCTTTCCTTCAAACATCAGATAAATGCTGTCCCCTCTGTAAGGTCTTCCCTGAGTAGAAAGTGATGTCTCCTTCCTCTGAACTCATGGGAAGTTGTTTGTATGTCTCATGCAGTTATTATGTTCAAGTTTATTACATTTATTTATGGATGTGCCTTACCTTCCCTATTACATTATAAGCTCCATGAAAACAAGGACCAATCTACTTTTTAAATTGAATATTGAATTAAATTGACATAATTTAACCCATTTAACCCACTTGAACATAAAAATGATTTTCTTATTACAGGATTTGACTACCCATATGAACCAGTGATAAAGATTATGGCAACTGGCCCAGACATTGGTATGTCTCTTTTCATAAACTTTGGAACCAAACTAGGTACAACTTAACCCTCAGTCATCACCAGGAGTATAAGCAGAATTTTTGTACTAAAGGGGCCATGCAAAAAGTCATGGAATTGATGAAAAGTTTACACATAAGCTTTGTAAAAGTTATTATTTAAGGCAATAGATTATGTGAGAATACCACAATTCCAAAAAAAAAAAGTCAATCAATTTTTAAATCACTTCTGTTTTAAAAAATGAAATGGGGTAAAAAGATATTATTATGATAAAAGGTAAGACAAACAGGTGATGTAGGGAGTGATACCATCCCTCCCACATGAGAAAATGAAGGAATCGGTCTATTAGTCTATGTTCATGTTAAAACTTTGAAACTGTTCTTTCTCTCACTTCCATAAAGTGATCAAAGCTCTTGACCAGATGGTCTTCACCATTTTTGTTATGGACCCATCTGGAAATCTGGTGAAGCCTATGGACCCCTCCTGGGAATAATGCTATTAAGTCAATAAAACTTAAAAAATACAATTACAAAGGAAGCCAAGCATGTTGAATACAATTAATCTATATAGTATTTATATAGAAATATATAGAGATATATAAAATATGTTCATTGACCTAGGTTAAGAACTTCTACAAAGACACCTAGATTAGCCTTAGCATGTGCATGAGACTTTCCTCATCACTTACTTAAAAAGAAATTTATCAAGGTTTTGTATTTGACACATTGTAGTTAGCAATTAATAAATCTTTATTGCTTGACTAATTAGATTTGAACCAAAAATCTGCTGTATACCACAAGTATATAAATAACAGAAAAAATGAGCAAGAAAAACAACGCGGAGTAGAGTTTCTCTACTGTATACAGAGTCTCAATGATCTTATTTACTACCATAGTTTCAATTATCACCTCTATAAAGATGACAATTGAATTTTTGTATCTGGTTCTGTTCTCTCTTCTGAATTAGCTCTACACCTTCAACTCTGCAAGACAGTGTTCTTGATGGTAATAAAAGTTTTCTCCATGAGACAGCTTTCAAGTGGACTTCTTTCTTTGTTCCTATGAAGGATACATTTAAAACACCTTGAAGAAAGGAGTAATCAGGTAAATAAAATGTAATCAAATATTTCATGGTGAGTTAATTCAGATACCTCACCAAAAATGTTAGCATGGAGGTTTAAAGATTCTGAAGCCAGAATACCTTGATAAAGTTGATGTTAAGCACACTGGGAGAAATAAAGCTTATCTCTGAGAGTATATAAAGTTGAATTACTCAGATTTCTAAATGGATATATATGTATATGTGTGTATGTGCAGAAATATATGTGTATATATATACATAGATAGATAGATAGATAGATAGATAGATAGATAGATAGATAGATAGATAGACAGATATATAGATCACTAGAAACTGTATAATGATCTTCCAAGAGGAGTTTCCATTTGCTTGCCCAAATATTGGGCAAGTCACTATAACCTCTCTGCCTCAATTTCTAATCTGTAAAATGAAGAACATTAACAAAAAATAAAAGAACATTATAGCTTTTTGGTAGGTTACTACAAATATTTTGAGGATAATGACAGATAAAACTGACTGCATCTGAACAGAAAGAAAACTGTTACCTGATATGATAGTCACAGCAGAATTTACAACAAAGGTTACATAAAATTAGAAATAAAGGCTAGAGATGAGAAGAAAATGCTGTGAACAATTATAATTGCTGCAATGTGACATTTAAATAAGGAATTAATGCTAAAACGGAGAATAGAAAAAAAGCAATGATAAAAATTCAACCAGTATAAAGCAGTCATCACAAAAAGGAGGCCAAAAGAGCTTAGAAACTTCCTTAGCTAATAATCACTTTAAGTCTTTGCCTAGCAAACAGAGACAGCAAGAATATACAAACTCATTTCTAAAATATTATGGAGGAAGATGATGGAAGATCATGAGCAATGCTATCATATAAAAGGATAAGAAAACCACATAGTGAAAAAAGAATCTGTAAAAAGTTTGGTATAAGACTTAAATGAACCACACCATACCAAAGGCATTTAGAGATGAAACTAGTAAGAAAACAATCACTAGACCTACAAAGGGATAAATCTGTTAATATTTTTATAATAATCTATCTTAGTTATTGGTGACAGAGGAACTTCCTCACTACGTCTCTAAAACATAAGTCTCTGGAGTGCTATATGAAAAAATAGAAATGGTGTTAAGTAGAAATGGCATTTAAAAAGACTAAATCTGAAAGAACAAGTAGGCTAAACTAAAGTTATACCAAGAAAATCTTTCCTGGGAACAAAACAATCTTGAAAGCATTGAGGAATTATTTTAAAATGTATCTCAGGGAGAAGAAGACAATAACAGAATGAAAAAATGATGAACAATGTTAATACCCCAAAAGGAGTATCAACAACTACCAAGCCAGATGCTTATTTTCTTGTCTTCATTAACTGTATGTGAGAATGATGTACATCCTCAATGTAAATGAAGAGGAAAAAGAAGCTTTTACAAATGTTTATATTGCTGTTCAGTCATATCCAGCTCTTTATGACCTCTTTTTGGATTTCCTTGTCAGAGATACTAGAGTCGTTTGCCATTTCCTTCTCCAGCTCATTTTACAAATGAGCAAACTGAGGCAAACAGAGTTAAGTGACATGTTGAGGGTCATTTAGCTAGTAAGTGTCTGAGACTAGATTAGAACTCAGGAAGATGAATCTTACTGGCTTCAAGCCTGGTACTCCATCCGCTGTGCCACCTAGCTGCCCCTAAATGTTTATATACAGTAGATGAAATCTTTGCAGACACACAATTATCTAAAAATTATAAAGAAAACAGAAATTAAACTTTTTTTCTTTTATGTTGATTATGAAAGAAAGAAAAAGGAAAAGAAGAGAGAAAAAAAGAAAGAGAAAGAAAGAGAGAAAAAGAAAGAAAGAAAGAGAAAGAAAGAAAAAGAAAGAAAGAGAAAGAAAGAAAGAAAGAAAGAAAGAAAGAAAGAAAGAAAGAAAGAAAGAAAGAAAGA
>JAQQSZ010011696.1:0-12187 GCA_028646595.1 Phalanger gymnotis | reverse complement strand
GGTGTGTGTGTGTGTGTGTGTGTGTGTGTGTGTGTGTGTGTGTGGTGTAGTGGGGAGAAGAGGGGAAAACAACATTTAGCTGTCAATTCTCTAACAAGGAAAATGGGATCCTAACTTCTTTTTTTTGTTCACTCTTTAATTATTAAAGCATTTATTGGTTGTCTTTGGGGGGATTGTGGTACACTGTTGTAAAAAAAAAAAAAACAGGTTTTTTTCGTTATTCTCTATCTCCCAGACCCTACCTTGGACTGCCAAGCCTGAGTTCAGTAAACTCCCCTAGCTGGTCTGTGGTTCACAGAAGTAGGAAGTAGGCCAAGCATGCAAAGACGGGGGAGAAAAATTATATAAGCAAGTTTCCTTATGAAAGAGACATTCTCAGGTGAGTGAATAGGCTTAAGCAAGTATAGGTTTAAGGCAAATAGGCAGTAAATGCTCAAACTTTGTTCTTTAAAAGCTGCTAACATGAATTTCAAAACTTTCATTACTTGTCAACTTGTCATGAGAGGCTTTACCTGCAGGCAGCTCCTGAAGCAAGCAATAGCTTTGAAGGTAATACATATATATGTGTATATATATATACACATATATATATACATATATATACACACACACACATACATAATATATGTGCATACATACACATGTATGTATGTATATATATATATATACTGGTCATAAACTCTAGGTGCATTTTATGACTTGATTTGGTAAATCCACAGAATCCATACATGCATCCCAATAGCCCCACCTTTTTACCCTTTAGCCACATGAAGGGGACACACAAAAAAGAGGCAAGGATGGGCGTAGGGAGAGGGGGCTGATTTTTCAACGGTGACAAGAGAAGCAGCTCTTCAGTTCAGGTAAATACAGCGATTGGGCTGGGGCAGGTTGTCCACCTCATTCACCTGGGGATTGGGGGAAGCGGGGGAGCTCCTCTTTCTCTCCTATTGGAGCCACCTTGAAAGATGAAGGAGAAAAAAAAGAATGATGAAGGAAAAGTCAAGAAAAGGGTTAAAATGTTTAATTTCTTCCACACAAAAATAAAGGGACAGTTACATAATTATAGACCTGTTGACCCCACATCTTAAGCAAACTCACACTTATGTCAGTAGGAAGTGAAGAGAGCAGAAGTAGACTCTAGTGTCCTTAAAAGCAGGGCTTTGGAGAGCATTGTGTCTGACCTAGTGCCTTGCACATAACAGGTGATTAAAAAGCATGTGTTTCTGAGTAAACATAGTGACTCATGGGTTTCTGAGCATATGTACAAGGCTATTGTGTTTCCTTGCCAATTCAATTCAACAAATATTTGTTAAGCACTTATAATGTTGAGATAGAATAAAGAAATCTCTTAAGAAGCCTCTAATTTGGTCAGCCATCATCAATTTGGTCAGTAACACGAGACCTGGGTTCAGATCCTACTTCAGATACTTACTAGCTATGTCCCTTAAATCCTCCAGGTCCTAGTTTCCTCACCTGTAAAATAAGGGATTTGACCTTGATGACCTCTGAGGTCCCTCTCAGCTCTATACCTATGAACCTGTGCTCTCATGAGCTGGTCTTGCTGTCTTCATGGGGACAACAGGACTATATAAGAATTATTTGCTGACATAGATTATAACAGATGAAAAGTAAGAGTCACTATGCAAAAAAAACTTTTCTCTATAAGGTCAACATCTATGAAGTATAAAATATGACATGTATACATTTGCTTTGTTCTGCAGACTACAGGGCACTTCCAATGTGGAAAGTCATTCCAACTCATCTATAAATAACCATCTTGGAGAGTTACTTGGGAGCCAGGAGGGGCAGGGAGTGAGAGGTTCTTTGACTTAGTGGCCATGGCTGCAGAGCTATGTCAATATGTGTCCAAAAAAACCCGTATTCAGTTCTTAGCTTTCATTTTGGGAGATGGCTTGGCAATTGATTTAAATACATAAATCATATTCCAACTGGATTAAAAATATTCAGGCTCCCTGTCTACTTTAGACACAAAACTCTAATCCCTTTAAAGATACCCAAACATAGTGGTAGCCCCAAAGTGAAGAAACACAATTAGATCTTCCTTATCAAAATTCTCTCCTGTAACAAAGCTGTGTAATAGTAACAGGTGTATGCTTCACCCAAAGATTGATTTTTTTTTAACCGAGATCTGCAGGCTCCATATTTGTCTGACAGGAGCGTTGTCTAGTGATGCCCTATTTAGGAGGCACTGTCAGGGAATGAGTTGTCCTAATAAGAAAATTCCAAGTGCTTGAAGTTCATTTTATTCAAACTATTTTTGGTGGAAATAGTCTTCAAATATATTAGTCACCCTTCTTAAATAAGGAATATTAAATGTAATTTAACTTTTTCTTGCTAATTCAGGAAGATGTAGTGTGGGACAGTGGGTAGAGAGCTGGAGTTGGAGCTAAGAAGCCCCAATTTCAAGTTCAAACACTGATGCACGCTGGCTGTGTGATCCTGGACAAGTTACAACTTCTAACTGCTCCAGAAAACTCTCTAAGATTATAAGTTGCTGAAAAGATGCCCACCTACACTGGTAGAAAAAGGTTCCTACACTGGACATTGTCTATCATAAGTCCAGTCCCTAAACCTTGCTATCTCAGTGCAATCAACTAGATGGCACCATAGAGCATAGAACTCTGGGCTTGGAGTCAGGAAGATCTGAGTTCAAATTCAGCCTCAGGTCAAGTCACTTAACTTCTGTTTGCCTCGGTTTCCTCATCTGTAAAATGAGGATAATAGTAGCATTTACCTTCCCGGGTTGTTGCGGGGAGCAAAAGAGATAATCATTATTAAGGCACATAGTAAGTGCTATATGAATGTTAGCTATCATTATCATTATGAAATCTATTATTCTACTGTGCATTAATAACCAGCACAATGCTAACTCTACTTTTTAGTTTTTGGTCTCTTCTCTTGATGTGAGACTGAAACCTGTCACCTCTATTTGATGTCAGTGTTCAGGCTTCTAGCCACTTGTCACTCATTATTTCTAGTCTGCTGGTTCTAATCCATAAGAAGTGGTGGAAAACTAATTAACTTAGCTTATGAAGAATTATGTGGTAAGGGAGAATAAGTGGGCTCCAAGTGATAACAGAATGGCCTTCCTTATGGATAAAAGTATTTACTTTTAGTGTAAGTGTTTTGTGACAGCTGTATCAGGGTCCTCAAAAGCCCTTTTTACTTATTTCTGGGATTGGAGCTGAGGCTGTGCGCTGTATTTAGGGTTGAGGTAGTCACATAATCTTCAATTTCCTGCTTAAATATGCTCCTTCTCCCAACTTTCTGATATCTGTGGATGGCATCACGATCCATCTAGTCATCCTGGCTCAAAGCTTCAGCCATCTCTGCCTCTTCCTCATCCCTCACTCCCGCCATCTAATCAGCTCCTAAATCCTTCAATTTTAAGAATAAAACAGCTTTTACACCTGTCTCCTACCCATGCACACTGCCACTAGCCCATTCAACTCTAGTTTTTCCTTGGGAAACACTTCTTCCTCTTGAGATTATAGTTACTTTCAGAAATTTGGGTTTACTCATATTTTCTCGTCTTTCACATTTATGCTTCCACCAGTAAAGAGGACTATATGGAAAGGTGTTACTATTTTAATTAGTACAAAGTTTCACTGATACATTTCTTCTCTCAGGAAAAGAAAATGGCTCTGTTTGTGCTGCTGCAAATGGATGAAAAAGAAGATGGAATTATTGAAGCATAAAATCTAATAAAATTTCAATTTACTAGGAAATCAAAGGCATACTAAATTGGTAACTTATTAAAAGAATTGTCTATGGAGGACACACTGAGTATATTCAGAATGCTCATTTTATGGGGAAATTATCTAATTGCTGGAGAATAATCAATTCAAACGGTCCCAAAAGGAAATCTTTAATCTCTTCCCCCATCTGATAGACCTCCCCCTCTAGTAATGACAAATTGATGTTACCAACAATAAAACCTACTTTAGTTAGTCCAAGTTTAAATCACTCAAGCACATTTAGGGAAATACTCACTTCGGCTTTCATTTCTTGCCAATTTACTGGGGTAACTCTTGGTCATTGGTACATATGGCTCTGGAGGCGGCAAATCAGACAGTGGATGGAAGAAAAATCTGCTCTCCCACTCATCTGAGGGAAGATCAAGCGGTGTTATCAATACTAGGCAATCTGCTACAAGAGTTAACTTAACCAAAGGGATCGAATGAAATTCAGGCACAGCTAGGCCCAAACCACTTTACGTTTATGTACATAAAAGAAAAGTTAATAGCACTTTAACAAAGACTCAATATAGCAAATGTTCTAAAAGATATTTGCTAATCAGCATATCAGCTTACTACTACCTATAGAAGCCACATCTGATAGATTCATAGGACTATAATTGACATGATTAGCTATAAAAAAAATGAAAGTACTAGGCTGGCTAGGACCAGAGTCATCTCCAATGAATGAGTATGATTCACTGACATGACTCCCACAACGCTGGCAGTTTACAAAGGGGTGACTTCTTTGGCCTCTTCCTACTTTGCAAACTGTCTAGAAATAAGACAAATGGGAAGGAAAAGACATAATTCTTTTAGCAGCCTTGAATCTTGTAATTCTCCATCTTGCTACAATGGGAAGCAAACAAAGACTACGTAGATCAGGGAAAAATCATCTGCCTTTTTTTTTCTACCTTTAGTATCTTTAGTCTCAAGGCACTGTGGGTACCCTGTTGGGGCATCTAAAATTTTACATTGAGACTGTCAGAGGAACAAAGAAAAACGATATTTATTGATGATTTGCATATAGTACAGGAACAGGTCAGCTGTCATATAAAATAGGTGGGGATCGTATCTCACCTTCACATGATAAGTCTTGAAAGCCATTCCTCATTGAAGATGAGGGTGGAGGGGGAGGTGGAGCTCCAGAGCCAGGCCTGTCTGGAGGAAGAGGAGGCCTTGGACTACCTCTCTGGTTTTCTAACCCACCTCTGGAAGGCAGCTGAGGAGTAGAAGGCAGTGCTCGGGAAGTATTGCCGTTTCTGTTTATAGGTGGAGGAGGTGGAAGAGGTCCTGAAGCATTTAAAGAGAGAGAGAGAGAGAAAAACAATATGGCACCTCACATTTTCATCATAATCAATAGCAACCATAAGCAAGTCTTCATTGGCTACATGACACTCACCATACCTCTAAGGGGTGGTGTATAGCATGAAGTAGGGACCTGGGAAACAGGAAGTTGAGTTCAAATCCTGCTTCAGATGTTGACTAGTTGTGTAATCCTGAGCCAATGACTAAACCTCTTTCAGCCTCAGCTTCCTCATTTGCAAAATGGGGATAATGATAGCATCCACTTCACAAAGTTTTATGAAGATCAGACAAAATAGTACATGTAAAACACTTGGTAGCCCTTAAAGTGCTATAGAAATGTGAGTAATCATGAGAGGCTGTGTGGAAAAAGCATTGTGTTTTGGAGTTGGGATGACATGGGTTCAAATCCCACTCTGTCACTGTGGGAACTCAGGCAAGTCACTTAATCTCCTGTGGCCTCATTCTCCTCATTTTTATTTATGTTTTTATTTAAAAACATCTTGTTTAAAAAAAATAATCAAAATATCCCATCATCTGTAAAATGAGGGGGTTTTATTTAATCATTTGTAAAATGAGAGGTTTGGGCTAGGTAACTGCTTAGGTTCCTTCCAGCTCTGAATCTATGCTTCTGTGGAGAAAATGTGGTATCTGCTTTTGTTAGACTATAATTTAAGGGGGATGCAAAGTGGTCTGGCATATGTGAACCACAAACAAAGATACACATTCATTTAAGTATATACAAATATATATGTATCTAACCTAATGGAAAGCAAGCTCCTAGAGGAAACAACTTCATTTTTGTTTTTGCATCTCCAGTGCCTTAGTACAGTGTCTGGCACATAAATGTATATTCACTGGCATGTATACAAGGTCATACACATTTCTAGCCTATAGGGGTAGTTTGAGTGGTCCACCGAGTGTGCTGCTAGAGATCAGATGATGTTCTTCTTTAGTCATGGAAAGTTTTCCCTTTTATAATAAAACCAATTTAATACTCGGATCCTGAAAAATGTTTGGTTATCTTTTTTTGTGTCATTTTATTAGGTATTTTATTTGCAGAATAATATGATTAGAGATTTAGAGCTGGAACTCTTGTAAGTGTCCTGAGATAGCCTGCTTTGCAATTTTTGGGGATATATTTTTGCATATTTTGCATTTTTTTTTGTATATTGTCTCCCCCATTAGACTAGTTGAGGGCAAGGACCGTCTTTTGCCTCTTTTTGTGAGGTACTTGGTGGTGAGTCTGACACACAGTAGATACTTAATAAATGTTTACTGATTGAATGATTAAAAAAGCAGGATGTTTTTTCTTTAATAGAAAGCCCTTTGAGGTACACAGAAGTAAGATGTCCTTTAAATGCAAAGTATCTCTGACTTCTTCGATAGGCCCATTCCTGTAACAAGCAATGCCAACCACAATCTGTCCCCGGCAGAAGTATTATTGGGAAACAACAAGCGGTCATCTTGAAAATAGAAGTTCCCTCTCCAGTCTTCCCCTCCAGAGAAGCCCTTGGATACTTAGGTGAAAAAAGACTAGATGGTAAATTCCCAGCCATAATTCTCAATCAGCTAATTTGCTGTTTTGCCCAAGGATAAATCAATCATACAATTTCCTTTCCAAGAGAAAAGCAGACTAAACTTAATTTACATTTCAGTTAGGAACCCAGGAACATTCTCTAAAGCAGCAAATGTAAAGGTATAAAATGCTTAAAAAATTATTTCTGAAATGATTCCGTGTAGTGGTAGAAATTATGGACCCTGGGGGGCAGCTAGGTGGCACAGTGAGTAGAGCACTGGCCCTGAAGCCAGGAGGACCCGAGTTCAAATCTGACCTCAGATAATTGACACATTCACTAGCTGTGTGACCTTGGGCAAGTCACTTAATCCCAATTGCCCTGCCTTCTCCCCCTCTTAAAAGGAAAAAAATAAAAAAAAAAAAGAAATTATGGACCTTCTTAGCAAGTATTTCAGAAAGAGTCCCCTTTATTCTCTCAAATGCAGGTTAATTGTGCAGTAGTAAGTCAATAGGAAAGCAAAAAAGAGTACATTTGCACTGCAATTAACCCTTCAAATGGAGTAGATTAATTTAGGCTATTTTACTGATAATATGCTAATAAGCTCAAATTTTACTAATAAATAATAATTATTATTTGCTAATAATTTATTTTACTAACAATTTCAATCTCTTCGATCACTTTCTTTGGATTCTTTGTTAGAATTAACAAATAGGAAAACAAGTTTTACCTCCAGTATCCCCTTGATATTTCAAGGGATGTCCTTTGCTAATAATACATAGTTAAATGGTCCAAAGACAAACAGATGAAATGAGAAATGCCTAGAAAATTAATTAAATATCCCCAGAAAAAAAAAAAACTGTCTTCCTAATGGCAATATGCGTCCCACTGAAGAATGGGATTCAGTTGCCAATTGGAAGGAAAATTTATTCCCTTGAGGAAAATACTGATGTAGTAGAAAGGGCACAAGGAGGCTGCAAGTCTGAGCTCTAGTGACCCCATCTTGGTTAAGCACATATCAACCATAAACAAAGATATGTTGATTAATTTAAGTACATAAAATACAGAAATACACATAAGTACCTACCCTGATATGATAGAAGCTTCTTGAGGGCTGAAACTATTTAATTTTTGTTTTGAACTCCAAATGCTTAGCATGGTGACTAGAGCGACCTTGTGTAAACGCCGTGGAGTGCAGTGAGGGGTGGATTAAATTCAGAGGGGTCAAATTTAGAGCCTGCAATCCACAAGCTGCCCATAAACCTCCAGAATGTGGCAAAAATTAGATCAAAATACAATCAGGAAATGTTTAACAAAAGAAATAGAAATACAATACAGCCTAGTAAATGTCAATTTGTAGTTTTCTAAGTCAAAGAACAGCCAGCAAGGCTGCATTTCTATTTGAGTTTGACACCACTGGATTAGATCACTTCCCATGGAGCTGGGCATACATGGTTTTGGCTCTCCCGGGAGGGACACATGTACTCTGTCTCCTTGCTAACAGGCATACTCATAAAGAGCTTCTGGTTGGTCCCTAATTCCTGTGATGGGGTGAGGGTAGAGGTGCCTATTCTGTGAGCCATAAGGAGCAAAGAGAGTCACTTCCCAGTCTCTTTGGAGGAGGCCTCTTTGTTGGGACACAGCCAAAGGCAACTCTCCCTTGGACTTCCCAAAGCTTAGAGGAGGGGACAGCATGCATGCTCAGCTTTTATCTCTAAAATGAGTAAATAACATTTACCCTGCTCACCCCACAGGGTTGTTTTGAGTACAGTGTTATGTAAACCTTAAAGTGCTATAGAAATATTTCTGCCTCATAGAGTCCGTCTCGTTGAGAGGCTGCTCATGGACCATTTTCTGCATGAGGTCTTTCCTGATTTCCTCAACTGCTAGTGCCTTCTCTCCTAAACTCCATGCCTAGCATTTTAAAAATCTACTTTGCATATATTTGTATTTCATATTTTATATTTATGCTGTAAATATTTTTATATGTATTTGTCTCCTCCATTAGAATGAGCTCTTTGCGAGTAAGAATTGCTTCATTCTTTGAACTTGTATCCCTGTCACCTGTAGGTCCTTAATAAACACTTTTTTGACTTGCTCTGGGTAACTCTTCAAGATAAGTGTAGTCGAGTTTTTTGTATTATAACCCCTTTGGCAGTCAGGTTTTGAATAAAGCCTATGGGTCTGGTCTACAGACGTTTTCAAATGTGTAAATAAAATACCTAGGATTGCAAAGGAAACCAATTATAATGAAATGCAGATATCAAAATATTTAAAAAAAATTTACAGGCCTCAGGTTACACACCTCTGCTCTGCTCTAAGAACTTAAGTTATAGAAAAGGCCTTGAACCGAGGTGATAGTTTCCTCATCTGTTCCCTATACCGGTGAAGCACAGGTCCTGTCATTGTCCCCAGTCCCTGAATATTATTTATAATATTCTACATTATTCTATTCTATTATCATATAATAGAATAGAATATTATATTGTTATATATAACATGTTATGCTGTATAATATAATATGTTTTATATTATAATATTACTGTGATTTTTTTGATCACCATTAGAATGTAAGCTCCTCCAGGGCAGGAAATGTTTGTGCCTTCTTTATATCCCCGGCACTTAGCATAGTGCCTGGCACACAGTAAGCGCTTAATAAATGCTCGTTGACCGACTGCTAACTGAATTAGGTTGGCCTAGGTACAAAGAGTTCCTGGAGATGTTGCCATACCTGATCTGCTTGGCGGATCTCTCACTGGAGGAGGTGG
This sequence comes from Phalanger gymnotis, assembly GCA_028646595.1. Classification (NCBI taxonomy): domain Eukaryota; kingdom Metazoa; phylum Chordata; class Mammalia; order Diprotodontia; family Phalangeridae; genus Phalanger; species Phalanger gymnotis. The sequence goes on along the minus strand of JAQQSZ010011696.1, from coordinate 2,839 downwards.
CCTCTCATTGGGTGGGGGAGGAAGTGGACCTGAACGCCCCGGTGAAAGTAAAGGAGGAGCAGAAGAAGTGAGGGATAGATTCCGCTGGGGAAGCCTTGGGATTTCGTCATTCCCACTGGAAACTGGAGGCACGGGGGGAGGACCAGGCCGGCTGGGAGGGGGAGGGGGAGGCGGGGCCTGTGAGGAGGAGGATGGCCTGGGCGTGGAAGGCACAGGAGGCTTATTGTTTTGGGGAGGAGGAGGCGGGGGAGCCCCTTCCCTATTGACCAATGGCCTGTTGCCCATTGGAGGAGGAGGCGGCGGCGGCTTGTCATCCATGGCCCTGCTCGGGGCAGGGGGCAGGGGAGGTCTGTTGGAGAAGGGAGATGAGCTAGGAGATGACTGTCGAATCCCTCCGAACCCAGCACTTCGGTTCCCAGGGAAAGGCGGAGGGGTTGGCCCCAGGCTGGGCTGCCGGTGTACCCCGGGCACCGGGGGAGAGCCTCGGTTGTGGAGGTTTGATTGCGTTGGCCTTGGCGTGCTGGGCACGGGAGGCGGACCGCTGTCAGGCTTTGCACTCAGATCAGGCCTGGGAGGAGGAGGCATTCGGTTCCTCTGGGGCTCGGGGGGACCACTTCTGTGGCCTGGAGAGGGTGTAGGAAACCTCCCTACGCCTCCTGGTGGGGAAAATGGCTTTGCAGACGTAGCCCTTCCTCCTGGGGGCAAGATAGGGGGACGGATTCCTCCCGAGTCTGAAACTAGAGAAGATGATGCCAGGTTAGAGATGATGCTGCAGTGTAAGAAAAATGAAGAATGTGAGGATCGCTTCCTAGAGAATTCTAAGAAAAGGCTCCAGGGGTGGGGAACCTGTGGCCTCGAGGCCAACTGTGGCCCTCTGGGTCCTCAAGTGCGGCCCTTTGACTGAATCCGACCCTCACAGAACAAATCCCCCCAATAAAAGTAGTCGTTTTGTAAAACTTAGACTCAATCAAAAGAGCACACCCGAGGGCTTAGAAGGCCACATGTGGCCTCGAGGAGCAGGTTCCCTAGCCCTGGGCTAGCCATTCTTTTATCTAGGCTAGTTCCTGAGGTAGGGGGATGGATTGGAAGATTTCTAAATTCCTTCTAGTTCCATGAAGCCAGTGGGTTTCAGAAGATTCTGCACCAATCTCTCAACACAATTAGTGGACGTGGGGTGGTTACCGCTAGGGGCAGGCCACTCAATGTAGCTAAAGTTATTAAGTTTATACCATTAAAAAATTAACCAAAAAACAATTACCATTTCTATCATACGATTTAAAAAATAGTCTTCCCAGGTGTAAAGACTGTGCTTAGTTTCATACTCTCATATTCTGTTTAGTAGGTCTTCTCACTGGATTCAAAAGAATCCTTCTACAGGTAGGTGAAAAAATTTGATAAACTTGTGTCTCCCCACAAGGAAAAATGGCGGTCAGCAAAAGCTGTCAGAGAAAAGTTTGGCAAACAAAAATGGGGTAAAAAAGGCACCTGGCTAATATTAACTGAAGTGCTTTTTGGTAGGACTGAGTGAGGTGGACAACTGAATTCTCTTCTGGTGGATATTTTCATTTCCCACGTGGTAGATCAGGACAGCATTATTACATAGTTAATATGACATTGATGGGGTTGCCAGCAGAGGGTGCTGGAAGCATCCACAGATTTGGATTCAGAAGACCATAATCCGAACTCTGCCCCTGCCACTTTCCTAGCTATGTGATGGGGCGAGTTGTCAATCTTTGTAGGACCTAGTTTTCTCATCTGCTAAATGGTGGTGGTGGTGGGTGGGTGGAGGGGGGATCGGACTGAGCGAATTCTAAAGTCCCTTCCAGCTCTAAATCTGTGACCTACTACATGTGATAACTGAGCTGAAAAAAATATTCGTCTCCTTAGGGAAGCTAGGTGGTGCTATAGTGCATAGAGTTCTGGGCCTGGAGTCAGGAAGACTCATCTTCCTGAGTTCAAATGTGGCCTCAGACACCTACTAGCTGTGTGACCCCGGGCAAGTCACTTAACCCTGCTTGCCTCATTTTCCCCATCTGTAAAATGAGATGGATAAGGAAATAGCAAACCAGACCTGTATCTTTGCCAAGAAAACCTGAAGTGGGATCAGGAAGAATCAGACGAGACTAAACAATATTTGTCTCCTTAGAACTCATAATAATCTGTCTAATATGGAAATGTTTTACATAATTGTACATGTATAATCTATATCTGATTGCTTTCCATCTCAGGAAGGGGAGGAGGAAGGGAGGGATAGAATTTAGAATGTAAAATTTTATATTAAAAATGTTGAAAAATTTAAAAAAAAAAGGACAGGAAAGCTCATAATAATCTTGGAAATTGAGTTTTACAATTTGAGAAACAGTGCTTTTGACCAGCAGATCTTATCATATACAAGATAGCAGTAAGTGAAAGATTAAAGTATTCAGAGCCAGGCCTGAGAAGGGCCTGCTGGGTCCCAGGTCAGTTGCCTGAGATTAGTAATTGTGAATACATAGGGAAAAAGTTGAATATCTGAGAAAAATGGAAGTCAAGAAGATCTAAGTAGCAGTCAAAAATGTATATGCCATTAAAAGTTTTCAAGGCACTTTGCTTCATTCATTTCATCTGATCTTCTTAATAACTCTGGGAGGTAGGTGCTATAATTACTTTACAGAAGGTGAAACTGAGGCTGAGAGATCAAGTGCCTTGCACAGGATTGTAAGCCAGAGGGTTGGTCAGCTCAGGTGGAGGAACACTTGAGTAAAATGGCAACAACTGAAGGAGGGAGGATATGAAATGTTAAAGGGGAACTGGGTCAAATATGCCAGAGTAATAATTCTGGTATGAGAGCTTGTATTGG
>JAQQSZ010011695.1:0-12187 GCA_028646595.1 Phalanger gymnotis | reverse complement strand
AATATTCACAGCACTGACTGAGGCTATGAATATGCTAGTATACTTTTTTTATTAGTTAATTTATTTTAGTTTTAGTTTACAACATTCAGTTCTTCAAGTTTTTGAGTTTCAAATTTTCTCCTCCTCCCTCCCCTCCCCACTCTCCACCCAAGATAGTGTGCAATCTACATATACTTTCACACTAAACATATTTCCATAATAGTCAAGTTGTAAAGAAGAACTATAGCCAATGGAATGAACCACAAGAAAGAAGAAACAAAACAAAACAAAAAACAGACAAAAAAAGAGAGCAAATAGTTTGCCTCCATCTGCATTCAGACTCCATAATTCTTTCCCTGGACGTGAATCACTTTTTCCATCATGAATCTTTTGGAGCTGTCTCTGAACCTCGTGTTGCTGAGAAGAGCCAAGCCCATCAAAGTTAGTCTTCATCGATACTGTGTGTCTGTAATCCTGTATAATGTTCTCCTGGTTCTGCTCCCTTCACTCAGCATCACGGTGTAGTTCTGAATCACAAAATATAATAGACTCTCCATATGGAAGACAGAACCAAAACATTTACTCCATCACCAGTAAGCCGAATCCCAACACCAGAAAGCCAAATCCATCATAGCAACAAAGAAATCTATACACAATAACAATGCAGTGGGCACCATCATACCCAAGACTTCCCCCTGCCAGGGCCTTCCCACAAACAAAAACTCTCAGCTAGCTGTCTGTTTGCCTGCTTCCTCTCTCGCCCTCGGCTCTAACTGCTCTGACTAACTTCCTCTTAGGTCGGCTCCACCCTTCCTGTTCCACCCATTCAGCAAGCTCCTCCCACCACAGACTCATGTGACTCAGGCTTCCATGTGACTCAAGCAGGTCGCATGGGCCTATTAATGGATGGGAAAGATCTTTCTATTAAGCAAAAATACATTAACAATACACACCCAAACACCTCTATCCCTCCTGACCCAAAGAAGGTAAGCTTCTTATGGGCAATAACTGTTTCATTGTTGTCTTGCTATCTCCAGCACCTAGCATAGTGCCTGACACTTAGTATATGTTCAATAAGTTTCCTTGAATTGAACTAAACAATTCCTTTTCATCCCAACACTCACCTTTTCATCCTTCCCATTCTAATTCTTGAGGAAGAGAAGTTTATCTTTAAGGGTATGCCTTTCAATGATAATCCATTTACATCCTTTTAAGGATAATCCATCTGCGGTCCAGATTCCATCCTTCGAACTCACGGGGCACCTTGCTCCTACCTTCGTCTCCTTCATCCTCAACGTCAAATCAACAAGTATTTATTAAGTACCTACAAAGTGCCAGGTACTATGCTAAACAATGTCTTTAATTTTTCACCTACCACTGTGTTCTGCCTTTTAGCTGAAGCAACTTGGACGCAAACAGACAGCCTCCAGTGGCCAGACCAACCTTTGCTACAGCTAGCCCTGGTGCAGCAGGCAACTTCCAACAGCTAGATCTCCATGTGCTTCGACATAGCCCCAGACAAACAGGTAGGTGCCAATCCCGTGGGCGCCTAAGGAAAGAGGCAGCCGCAAATGCCAGGTTCCCATCATATGCTTCATCTTCAATGCAGTTCTGGGCCAACAGGCAGCCTCCAGAGGCCTGACCCACATGTGCTTCATTGTAGCCCTGGGGAAATGCATAAAAACTGCCGCTGTCTTTAGCACACACCGGATACCACCATTAGGACCCCAGCTCAGCACAAATCTAGCTATGAGACCACTACAGGCTCCAGAAACGCCAGACACCCTACCACCACCAACACCTCCCTCGGCACAGCACCAGATAATAAGGTCCCGCATGGCCCTCTGGGCAACATCGGTGCAGTAGCAAGTAAAGAGCCAGAGCCTGCAGCCCCTGACACAAGTCTGAGACAGTGTCCCTTCCACTCTGAGTGCAGAGGTCAAATTTAAAAGAAAGGAAAAAGTACAAAAATGATGAGCAAAAAAACCCAAACAATAAAAAAAAATCTGACCATAGAAAGTTATTATGGTAATAAGGAAGATCAAGCCACAAACTCAGAAGAGGACAACAACGTCAAAACACCTATGAGCAAAACCCCAGACAAAAAATGGGAAGTGGTCTCAAGCCTAGAAAGAACTGAGGGAAGGGATCAAAATGGAACTTAAAATCAAATGAGAATGATGAAAGAGAATTATGAAAAAAGCCAACATCTTGGAAAAAGAAAACAACTGCTTAAAAAGTAGAATTAACCAAATGGAAAAGAAGTACAAAAACTAATTGAGGAAAACAACTCCTTCGAAGGTAGACTTGGGCAAGTAGAAACTAATGATTCTATACATCATGAATCAATCAAAACAATTCAAAAGAATGAAAAAAATAGGAGAAAATGTAAAATACCTCATTAGAAAAACAAATGACCTAGAATATAGATCCAGGAGACAATGTTAGAAACATTGGAGTACCTGAAAGCCATAATCAAAGGAAGACCTGGACAGCATCTTTCAAGAAATTATCTAGGAAAACTGCCCTGATATCCTGTAATCATAAGGCAAAATACTCACTTAAAGAATTCCCTGATCCTCTCAGGAAAGAGATCCCAAAATAAAAACTCCAAGAACATGATAGCCAAATTACAGAACTATCAGGTCAAGGAAAATAATATTGCAAGTGGCCAGAAAGAAACAATTCAAATATCAGGGAACCACAACTAGGATTACACAGGACTAAGTAGCTGCAACATTAAAGGACTGGAGTTCATGGAACATGATATTCCAGAAGGCAAAGGAGCTAGGAATACAACCAAGAATCACCTACCCAGTAAAATTAATTATACTACTTCAAGGAGGAAAAATTGTCATCCAATGAAGTAGAAGGATTTAAAGCTTTCATAAGGAGAAGACCAGGATTGAATTAAAAACCTAATCTCCAACAACAAGACCCAAGAGAACTCTACAAAAGTAAAAAGGAAAAGAAAACATAATGGAGCTGAACTGTATACATCCCCACATTAGAAGATGATACATGTACTCCTTAAAAATTGTATCACTAATAGTACAGCTAGAAGGAATACACATAAACAGATGATAAAAGTATATGGTGGATTTGAAGGATAAAAAAATAATTAAGGGATGAGAAAGAAGAGTACACTGGTAGCAGAAAGAAGGGAAAGGTAGAATGGGGTAAATTATTTCACACGAAGAGGAGTAAAAAACTTATTACAGTGGAGGGAATATGGAAGGTTGGGCAATGGGCATCATTTGAACCTTATTCTTATCAGCATTGGCTCAAAGAAGGAATAATATACACAATCAGCTGAATATAGAAATCTATCTTACCCAATAGGAAATTGGGAGGGGAGGAGATTAAATAAAGGAGGGGCTGAGAGAAGAGAGGGTATACTAGGGGAAGCAGCAGAAAGAAGCAAAATACTGTTGAGGAGGAAAATGGCGAAAGGATAGAGAGGAAAAACAGGAAGAAACATAGGTTGGAGGGAAATATAGAGTAATCATAACTGTGAATGTGAATAGTATGAACTCTCCCATAAAATGGAAGTGGATATCAGAGTCGATCAAACACAAGAATCCTACAATTTATTGTTTATAAGAAACATACTTGATGTATATAGAAACACACAGAGTAAAGGTAAGGGTCTGAATCTACTATGCTTCAGCTGAAGTTAAAAAAAGCAGGGGTAGAAATCCTGATCTCAAACAAAGCAAAAGCAAAAATAGATCTAATTAAAAGAGATAAAGAGGGAAACTACATTTTGCCAAAAGCTACTACAGACCAGTGCTTCTTACACAATCCCATATAGTGACCCACAGTTTAAGAACTGCTGAAGGGGTTGCAAGTGGAAAAATTTTAAGAAGCCCTGCTCGAAATCATTTCTCACTAGAGAAATACAAATTTAAAAAACTCTCAGGTACACCTAATACCTATCAGATTGGCTAATATGACAAAAAAGGAAAATGATAAATGTTGAAGAGGATGTGGGAAAATTGGGAGACTAATTCACTGTTGGTAGGAGCAAGAATTAATCCAACCATTCTGTAGAACAATTTGAAATTATGACCAAAGGGCAACTAAACTGTGCCTACTCTTTACAGCAATAGCACTACTAGGTCTATATCCCAAAGAGATCATTAAAAAGGGAAACGGACCTGTTACATGTGGAAAAATATTTATAGCAGGCCTTTTCATGGTGGCAAAATGTTGGAAATTGCGAGGATGCTGATCAGTTGGGGAAGGACTGAACAAGAGGTGGTATATGAATGTAATGGAATACTATTGTGCTATGAGAAATGATGAAAAGTCAGATTTCAGAAAAACCTGGAAAGACTTGCACAAGGTGATTCAAAGTAAAATAAGCAGAACGAGAAAAACACTGTACACACTATCGGCAACATCGTGCGATGATCAACTATGAATGACTCAGCTCTTCTTAGCAACACAATGATCCAAGGTAAGTACTACAGACTTATAAGGAAGATGCTACCCACATCCATTTACTTAATTTATTCATTTTTGTGTTTTTTTTTCTTTTGATCTGTTTCTTCTTTCACAATTGTGACTAATATGTTTTATATGATAGTACATGTATAACCTCTAACAAATTGCCAACCATTTTAGCAGGATGAGAGGGGAGAGAAGAAGAAAACTTTTAAACTTAAAATCTTTTAAAAATGTATGCTAAAAATTGTCTTGACATGTAATTGGAAAGAAATAAAATATCATAAATATAAAAATAAATAAATAGATAAATGAATGAATGATTTAATAAATGTTACGTTATGCTGACTGTGGCTCCACAATATTTGAATTGTTTCTTTCTTGGTGCTCAAAATATTTTTTTTGACCTGGGAGCTCTGGAATTTTGCTATGATATTCTTAGCAGTTTTAACTTAGGGATCTCTTTCAGGAGGTGATCCATTGATTCTTTCAATTTCTATCACCTTCTTATTCTAGGATATCAGGACAGTTTTCCTTGATAATTCCTTGAAATTTAATGTATAGGCCATTTTTAGTCCAATATTTCTTAATTATCTCTCCTGGATCTTTTTTTCCAAGTCAGTTGTTTTTCCAATGAGATATTTCACATTTTCCATTTTTTAATTCTTTTCATTTCGTTTTATTGTTTCTTGATATCTCCTAGACATTAGCTTCCACTTGCCCAATTCTAATTTTTTAGACATTATTTTTGTCAGTGTGCTTTTGTACGTTTTTCCCCATGTGGCCAGTTCTGAATTTTAAGGATGACCTCTTTCCAACAGATTTTTGTGCCTCTTTTACCAGTTGGACAATTGCATTTTTAAAGAGTTATTTTCTTCAGTATCTTTGTGCTTCCTTTTCTAAGACAGTGACTCTTTTTTCATGATTCTCTTGTATAACTCTAATTTCTTCTCTTCAGTTTTTCCTCTACCACTTTTATTTGACTTTTCAAATTCTTTTTGAGCTCTTCCAGGAATTCTTTTGGGATCTGAGGCCAATTCACATTTTTATTTGAGGCTTCGGATGTAGTAGTTTTGACTTTATTGTACTCTGAGTTTGTATTTTGATCTTCTCTGTCACTATAGTAAATTTCTATGGCCAGGTTATTGTTGTGGTTGTTATTGTTTGCTTCTTTTTTGGCATTTTTAATAAATATTTGTTGAATCGAATTAAACAGGACAGATCATAGCAACTTAATGAAACACTTCCCCATTCCTAGAGCAGAATTCCAACTCTTCCAGATAGATTTTTCCCCATAATAGTATATTATTTTTCCCAATTGCATGTAAAGATAGTTTTCAACATTCATTTTTATAAAATGTTGAGTTCCAAATTTTTCTCCCTCCCTTGTCCCCCCACCCCCAAGGCAGCAAGCAATCTGATATACAGTATACATATACAATCATGTTAAATACATTTCCACATTAGTCCTGTTGTGAATGGGGAATGAATGAAGAAGGTTCATGGATAATAATATATCCATCATTTCATTGTATTTAGTTAGAAGACCCTTATTGTATTCAATTAAAATATTATGGTAGCCCTAGACACTTACTAGCTGTGTGACACTAGACAAGTTATTTAACCTCTATTTGCCTCAGTTTTCTCAACTGTTAAAGAACAAATAATGAAGACAACTACCTCTCAGAGTTATGGTGAGGATCAAATGAAATAATATTTGTAAATTGCTTAGTAAACTGGCTGGCACATATTAGCAACTGTACGAATGCTTTCTCCATTTCCTTCCCCAGGGGATAACTATGCTTTTTGTGTCCTGAGTATTTACCATAGTACTTTGCATATATACTTAATAAGTATTTTGTCTTCATCCATCCATCCACCCATGTATCCTTCCTAGAAACCTGTATCTTTAAACCTGAGATCTCACCCTAAACCCATAGCAATAATAACTAAATTTAATAGAGCATCTTAAGGTTTGTAAGGTGCTTTACAGATGTTGTCTCATCTGATCCTCACACCACCTTTACAAGGTAGGTACTATTATCATTCCCATTTTTACCTATGAGGAAACTAAGACAGAGAGGTTCAATGATGTGCCCAGGGTAACACAGCTGATAAGTGTCAGAGGAGAGATTGGATTCCTGGCCTCTTCTTATTACACCACACCAAGGCTATGCTGCCTCTCAAGAAAAAAAAACCCCTTGAGCAGAAAAATGTGATGAAAAATTCTATTCCAGGAAGCTTCTCTTGTAAATCAATGGGGAAGACAAACATGCCATTATGTGCTGCTCCCTCTGCAGTGGCTGCCTCCCTCACAAATGGCACTGAGAGTGAACAAGCATTGTTCAACCATTCCCTGCTGGAGAGCTCACTTATCAGAACCTCCAGGAAACTATCTGGCACGCTCACAATACCTGATCACCATGGTGCTGAAGCTCCTTCCCAGCTCTGCCTAGTTCATTTTCACAGTGTTCTCAAAATGAAGGGGAGAGCCTATGTTTATTATGTCCACTTGGGGAAGGAGAGTGGGATTAAGTCACTCACAGTAAGTAGTGGGTGACATTGGACTTGGAACCATTTTGACTGAAATGCAAGTTTCACTCTGTCAGATCAGGTGATTTAGGTCTTGAATTTACAGAATCCTGGACAGCGTTTCTATTTTTTTTTAAGAGAAGGAAGGACAGGAACAAGGATTTATTAAGTGCTTGCTATATATAGCATGCCACACCTGGAGTCAGGAAGACACATTTTCTGAGTTCAAATCTGGCCTCAGACACTTACTAGCTGTGTGACCCTGGGCAACTCACTTCACCCTGTAGAACGAGCTGAAGAAGGAAATGGCAATCTCAGTATCTTTGCCAAGAAAATACCAAAATGGGGTCACAAAGAGTTAGACATGACATAAAATGATTGTACAAGGACAACAATAACGTGCTAGGTACTATACCAAGCCCTTCGCACATATTATCTCATTTAATCCTCAAAACAATTCTGGGAGCTCCATTGTACAATTGAGAAAACTGAGGCAGACAGAGAGTTGGGAGATCTTTAAGCCTCATGGTAAAGAAAATTTTTGCTGGGGAAAGTGCCCCACTGATACCTATCTTTCCATTGGTCACAGAAGGTATGTATGTCAGAGGAAGGACTTGAACCCTGATCTTTTACTCATGCTACTTATTGACTGTTTCCACAGAATCTTTTAAAAAAGAATTCTCTCTCTCCTTCTGTGTAATATGTACCCATAGGCCCCTTGATGATTTGTAATGGCATCTCTGCCGTGGATCAGAGATTTAGAAGCAAAAGGGAATTTGATCTACCAAAATCTTCATTTTACAGAAGAGAAAAGTAAGGCCCAGAGAATATAAGTGACTTGCTCAGGGACACTAAGTTAGATACACAGGTCTGAGGAAGGATTTGAATCCCGGTCATCCTCACTCCAAATCTAGCTTCTGTCTTTTGTCCTTCCTGTGAAGGGGAAATGGTCCTTCCTTTTTTCTCCAACTTTGTTCTTACTGTAACTAAAAACAAACACCAGATTCTAGTGCTTAGGGAACTCAATCTCTTTGCCCTGCCACCTGCCCCAATAACTATGATTTAATCTCCATTTTGTGAGATAAAAAATTAATCACCCTCCTGGACTCAGAGACCCCTTAAGAAAAGTGGAATACCTGTGGAGGGGCCCAGGAATGGAAAGCCTGTTTAAATGTAAGAATTAACAGTGTTCAAATATCATTCAAAAATATTCAACAAGGGATAATGATATGTAAGCCCCAAGCTGAAGGCAGTATAAATAGAAGTCACATATGCTTTAACTCTTTCTGAAGTCACCAATTTTCCCATCTCTGCTGCCTGTACCACCCCTCACCCTCGCCCACCCTTGATTACACCCTGCCCACTTCTGTTTCTCACAAGTCAATTAACAATCTTGGGCATGGCAGCAATTCCTGGGACTAAAGGGAATACAGTGCCTCGCTCCCACTGTCTCCATGAATAGAAACCCAGAGGGTCTTCTTTCAAATAGAAATTGGGGGTGGGAAAGTGGCAGGAGGCATGGGGTTGGCGGTGGGTTGGAGAAAGCCAAAACCAAAGGAATAAAGTGTGATGAAAAATGATCTGCTTTTTAAAAGGAAGAAGTTTTTGGTTTATTCTGCCGTTTCTGGTCCCTGACATAAATCAAAGAAAGCCCTAAAAGAAAGTTAAAGAGAATGAAGACATTCCTGTCTCAAATTCAAGGATGCTTTCCAGGCTGTGCTTAAAAGTAACAGGAGCATATGGGGTGTTAAGGGAGGACCTAGTACCTCTGGTATGAGCCTTTTTCAGGGCTATTCATCCAACTATGGTGTCCACCTGACACTCAACTATCACCTGTGCCTCTAAGAAGTTGTAGCATACAGAGCAGCAACCACACACTGGTGAAAGTCTGGACAGATGGGCTAAACCAGGTTGATGTGTCCCCCAAATATGTGAAGACTTATTCTAAGTGGAGTGGGTAAATGAGAATAATTTGTTCCAATGTCCATGAAAGTGGATGAAGCACGTGCTGTGGAGCACTTAGAGCATGGTCAAACACTGAAGACACCAAGGTCATCCACAGCATCCCAGGCCATGACCAGTCTTGTTAACTTTTTTCCTAACACTAAATTTTGATGACTTTGGAAGAGAGAGTGAGACTGATGACTTTCTGCAAGTCTGACTCACTTAAATCCAATTCGCTCATGAGTCAAAACATCATCTGTGATGTCATTGTTCCTCTTGGAAAACGAAGGACAATAAATAACAAATGTAAAAGAGTGATAGACAAGTTGAACACTGCTATAAATAAGAAGCATTTGGAAAAGAACATTTAGAAATTCATAATATGATTAACATCTAAATAGCAAGCTGGTTTATTTTGTAGCTTGAAATCCTACCCTCACCCACCTAAAATAGAACTTTTTTTTCAGCTCAACAATTCTTCTACAACTTGTATTCTCGGACAACTGCCTGGTGCATTGGGAATTTAAGTGACTTGTCCAGAATCACATGGCCACTGTGCCAGAGGCAGGAAATAGCCCTTGTCTTCCCAACTTTTCAGATGGCTTTTAATTCACTAAATCAGGACAATGGCATTAATAACTGCAAAGCACTATATTGTATGTGAAACCCCCAAAGAGTTGTTTCTAATTTAAGCAATTCAATGATACCATAATTACTTTTAAACCTACCTAAAACACCAACAAATATCAATGCAGTAATAGTTCATAATCCAGGTCCCTTGTTTCAAAAACTTTCAATGATACCTCCAACGTGGTAATGTTATGTATGTACCACATTATGAGAAAAATGCACATAGAACTATTTGTCAGATTGCAATGTGTGTTTATAATTAGGCCATTTCAGTAGCTCTGCACTAATTGAAAATGATCAATTTGTGCAATAATAAAGCAAATAGAAAACATTTTCGGGGGTACACAAGGCATGAAAGTGATGCCATTTAATTGACTCCTCAACTGTAATCCAATAGAAAGATTTTTGTCTCATAATCAGGAGAAGGTGTCACTTACTAGGTGTGTGACCTTGATCAAGTCAAAAAGTTTTTGCTGAACAAAAATCACATAAAAACAAGCCATGAAAGCTAACTGAGATTTAGTTTTTTTCTCTTTAAAATAGGAATTAAAATATTGTTGATATTGACCTTATGAGATGGTTGCAAAATTCAAATTTATTCTTGTAAAACTCATATATCAACATGCCAAGGCAGCTCATTCATCTTTTGAATAACTTTAATTTTTAGGAAGTTTTGCCTAAATTTAAACCTAAATGTGCCTAACTGCAACTTCAGCCAATGACTCCTGGTTCTGTTCTCAGACCTCAAATAAAACAAACAATCACTCTTCCACATGACAGCCTTTCAAATACTTGAACTTAGCTATAATGCTCCCACCCCCCAGTTTTCTCTCCTCTAGGCTAAACAAACCTAGTTACATTAATCAATATTTATATGGCATAAGCTCAATGTCCTTCATCATTCAAGCTGTTCTTCTCTGAATGTTCTCAACTTTATCAATAGCCTGTGATGCCCAGACCCAAATATAATGTTCCAAGTATGGTTGACGCAGGACAGAGTACTCAAAGACTATCAGCCCTTTATTCCTATAAGAAGTGTCTCAATACATCTCAGTAACACATTTGCCTTTCGTTCTGCGGTATCACGCATCTATTAAGTCCATTAAAAACTTAATGTCTTTTAAAAATTGCCATCTATCCCTCCTCCACCTTGTACTGATGAACCTAGTCTCTTGAACCAATCCAGATATAAGATGACTTTTTTCTTTAGTAATTTTTTCTAATTATATTCAGCCAGATTTTCTAGACTGTCAGCGTCCTTTTGATTCTTTGCTCTGTAATGCAGTGTGCAATCACTCCTCCTAGTGTTATCTGAAATTTGATAAGGATACTTCATATGCCTTCTCTGAAGGCATTGGTAAAAATATTAAATAGTATAGAATTAAACACAGATCCTTGGAGCACTCCATTTTTAAGCCAAGGTAAACTATGCCTATAGCATTCCCCTGATCTGTCTACTTAGTAATGTTAGGCAAAAAAAAATAATAATAATAATAAATAAAATTGGAAAGAAGGTTAATCTGAGATTAACTATTCTTGATGAAGCCACTCTGGCTCTTTGAAGTCATGGCTTCCTTTTCTTGATGTTTATTAAATACCCCTTTAAAAATTCCTCCTGGAAGATGGTAGCTGGAAAGCAGGGACTAGCATGAGCTCCCCACCAAGTCCCTCCGAAAACCTATAAAAAATGGTGCTGAACCAATTCTAGAACTGCAGAACCCCCAAAGTGGTGGAGGGAAGCAGGGCTCTAACCCACGACAGCCTGGATGGTCTCTGGGTAAGGTCTATCCCGCACGGAGTGGGAGCTGAGGGGAGCAGAGCCCAGTGTGGGCGGCATAGACCAACCAGACTGGGAGCCGGGCGGGGCGTGCGCTAGCGCCCTGAATCAGTGAGCTACAGCAGTTACCAGACCTCTCAACCCACAAACAGCAAAGACAACAGAGAAGGATAGTGGGAAAAGCTTCTGGGGACAGGGAGTTTGCGGTTTGGCCACCACCCCTGGGGCAGCGGAGGTGGGGCAGCTACAAAACTACAGCTGCAGTTGCTTCAGGCCCCAGGCCCACCTGGTGGGAGGAATTAAGTGGAGGATCAGAGCAGGGGTGAAGAGCCTGCTGAAAATCTAAGCCCAGTCCAGAGTTGGGGGCTCTTGGGGAAGGAGGAGTGCTGGTGCGGCAGCACATCCCCCCAAGCATGGAACATAGAACTCTTTAGTCTATAAGCAGTCAAACCCCGCTGAAAAACTCGAGGGTCAAGTAAGTTGGCTGGGAACATGGCCAGGTGGTGAAAACACATCCAGATTCAGTCTCAGACTCTGGAATCCTTCTTTGGTGACAAAGAAGACCAAAATATACAGTCAGAAGAAGTCAACAAAGTCAAAGAGCCTATAACAAAAACCTCCAAGAAAAACATGAACTGGTCTCAGGCCATGGAAGAGCTCAAAAAGGATTTGGAAAAGTACGTTAGAGAAGTAGAGGAATAATTGGGAAGAGAAATGAGAAGGATGAGAGAAAACCATGAAAAACAAGTCAATGACTTGCTAAAGGAGACTCAAAAAAATACTGAAAAGTATACTGAAGAAAACAACACCTTAAAAAATAGACTAACTCAAATGGCAAAAGAGCTCCAAAAAGCCAAAGAGGAGAAGAAAGCCTTG
>JAQQSZ010011694.1:0-12188 GCA_028646595.1 Phalanger gymnotis | reverse complement strand
ACTCTTGTGAAAATCAATGCTGAAAACTAAATATATTAAATAAATTAAGTTTAAAGACTTGAGACAATCACACGGCTCAATGATTCTAATAACTAAGAGACTTCCCACAGGACTCAGGAACTCCGTATTGTCCCCAAAAATGCCAACTATGAGAACTATTTACTCAAGACATAAGAATGACTATGTTGGGTCCTGTCTTTTTATGGTTTTCATGATTAAAAACCCTACCCCTGCCATAAGCCATAAGCCCTCTTTCTTAGAAGGATTTCTGCTTGCAAGCATTTTCCTCATTTTGAAATTAAACTTTTGTTTGATTCCTGACTCTCCTGTCTCTAGCCTGCTTTGTTTGTCTCTGGCCACCCACAGATTAGAGGCCAGTTCTGGCTCAGTTGACATTGATTGGTGTCAGAAGTAGAATTGGATACAGAACCAGGCCATTGGACTCTAGTACCAATGGGAACAGACTAGGTGCTACTGGAAATTTATTTCTCCAGAGTCCAGCTCCCTCCCCCTGGTCTGGTGAGTCCTCACTTTTGTCTCTGCTGCAATCCTCCAAGCTTCACCTTGGCTCAGCTTGATGTTCTTTGTGAGGAAAACCCCAGGGCCCCTCCCTTGACCTGGTTCATCTGGTTCATCCCAGATCACTCTGGTAAGGTTATTCTTTCTTAACTGCATACCTCTGCTTAATTGGCCTCTCCGAGTGCCTCCACTCCCTTATTAAATGCACTTGTTAAATTTGCAACTGTGTGCACCTCAGTAACTTGTGTGTCTCAGCTGAACTGGTTAATTGTAATTGTGTGCTTTGTTAAGATTGTCTGTCATGTTTGTGTGGTGAGCTAGCCTGCTGTTTGTATCTGTCTTGTCATTTTGTCTGTCTATGTCTTCGTAAAATGTAAAATGTCTGTGTTGTATTTGTGTTATGAACTAGATTCTGTTACCTTGAAAGATTTAAAATGCAGCCAGCCTGAAAAAACTTCAAAGGGCTATAGCCAGAGAGTCTACAACACTGGGAAAGATTAATGAATTTTCATTGTTGAAGCAAATGTCCCAGTAAGTAGGACTGACCTCCACTTTAGGCTTTAAGAAGGAGATTAGGTTATAAGAAAAGACAGAAAAAAAAACAACAACCCTGTAAGGCACCTTTTTTCCTGTCATTTTGGTTTTGGCTATATTGGAAACATAAAAATAAAGTCATGTAATCAAAATTTTAGACCTGCTAAAAACATCTTGGTAGATTAAGGAGTTTAGAAATTAATCATTTTAAGATTGCAGGAGAGAACTCCTGAGTCTTTGGGGTAATTCCAGGAGCTTACTCCCTTCTGAAGTATCTTTGTTAGTTTTGAGGTACTACTCTGTAGAATTTGTTTTAAGGAAAAAATAAGGATTAAATTTTATAAAAGTTAAAAGTAAATGGCAAGATTAATAGTTTCATTGTTCTAGGGCAAATGAAGGAAGGCAGCTAGACTGGAAGTAATCTCAGAGTAAAGAAAGAAAAAAATAGGTAAATGATATGCATCTTATAGCAACCTCTTGTTAGCCCTTCCTTGACATTTCTGACCATAAAAAGAGAAAAAGATTGCTTAAACCAGAGATCCCTTGCAACTCTCCTGTTTCAGAGACTCTCTCCCTCTCCTTTTTAACCCCTCTCATCACAGATCAGATTCCCAAATACAGGTGCTGAAAAAGAATGTTCAAAAAATGGAAGGAAACTTGAATTATGTTCTGCCCCACTTGGTGGAGGGATGGTAGGGCAGCAGTTACTATAAATATGTTATAACATATAAGTTTTTTTTTTCCTTTTCCCCCTAATCACTTTGGGAGACAGGCATAATATTTGGGCCAAAGGTGATATATACATATATATCTATATCTATATCTATCTATATATCTATACACACACATATATAAATATATATGTATACATACATACATACATACATATGGTTTTATAACTCTTTGGGGATACTTCCAGATTGCACTCCACAATGGTTGGATCAGGTGAGGGCGGGCCAGGCAAAGCCCCAATTGAGGAGACGTAATTGAGCCCAATTGAGGCCGTAAGCTCCACATGAATCTCAGTGCGTGCTCGCCTGTGTGCCGGTCTCCTTGATACCTGCTGCCCCAATCTGGCATACAAAGAGTGCCTGGAAACTGGAGAGCTGCTTCAGCAGCTGATACAATGCAGGCCCGAGCCCCACCAGGCACCAGGAGGCCAAGCATGGAGGCCAAGCCCTGCAAGATGCTGGTTAGTGAGGACTTGGGGCCTCAGTGAGCAGCACCATGGAGGTCTGACAGGCCTCAGCAAAGCAGAGACAGCTGCTAAGCATGGTGAGGCCCAGGGGAAGATCTGGTGACTATCCTATGACATCCTATCACCTCCAATGGAGCCTGACCACCCCTTCTACAGCAACATCAGCAGAGACCTTCGCTATGCAGATCTGACCGAGGATCAGTTGCCTTCCTGTGAGAGCCTGAAAGGCCCCATCGCCCAGGCTGTACCCTTCTGGAATGGAGAAATTGTCCTCCAGATTAAGGAAGGAAAACATGTTCTGATTTCCTCCTTAATCCAAGAAAAAAATGGATCTGGGAGCTTGAGATTATGTCCTAATGTTTACTTGTTGCATTCTCTTTTACAAAAGACCCTTCTAGGCTGGTTATTCCTCCTAGGCAATAGTCTTCGAGGGATTGTCAAACACCTTCAGGGTCTGTCTGAAGAAGCAATCATGGAGCTGAATTTGCTCACTGGCATTCCCATTGTGTATGAGTTGGACAAGAATGTGAACCCCATCAAGCCCATTCAGTCCCTCGGGGATGAAGAGACTGTGCTCAAAGCCATGGGGGCTGTGGCAGCCCAAGGCAAGGCCAAGAAGTGAAAGCAGGCTACCAGCATGTGCCAGCAGTAGCCAGGTTCTTCCCTTCTCACTGTCCCCACCACATCTCTCCCCTGCCTGCTCCACACACTGGCCATGCTTTAGGGATCACAAAATATAGCTGCAGGTGGGGGACTGAGGGTTCCTTTTCTCATTTCCTCCCGATTTCAGACCAATTCTTTTCTTTCTTGTTGCCTTTCTCCTCAACCACATTAGTCAAAGTGCCTCCTGGGTGGTTTGGCTCAGAAAGAACCTGATTAGGGGATAGGGATGGGAACATAGTAAGAAGTGACCAATGTGGGGAGTTGAAAGAAGCAATCGGTCCAGTTATTCCTATGAGCCAGTCCTGCCAGTAGGGCAGCCCTCTCAGGGGCTATTGTTGGAAGCTGCCCATAAGCTGGGTGGTCATTTAACAAATCATGAAAGTCTTTATTTCTTCCTTAATCCAAGAAAAATGGATCTAGGAGCTTGAGATTATGTCCTAATGTTTACTTGTTGCATTTGCTTTCACAAAAGACCCTCCTAGGCTGGTTATTAGTGGCTTTTGAAATTAATCTGTCCCACTTGGTAGTCATCAGAGACCTCAAGGCATGTCAGAGAAGAGAGAGTTCCTTGATTTCTAAGGAGTGAATGAGTATATCCCATTCTGTGTTTTATAGCCCCTGCTATATTATGTGGCAGTGAACTACCACTAGATCATGTTGAAACATGTGTCAGTGTCCCATTGCCTTCTACCTTGTGTCCAGCCACCTGGGTCCTCATCAGTTTTAGCATAACTATACTAACCCTGCCCCCATTTATTTTGTTGTTCACTATAATAAAGGAGTGATGTGCAATTTAAAAAATGGTTGGATCAGTTCACAACTCCAACAACACTGAGTCAGTGTCCCAGTTTTTCCACATCCCCTCCAACATTTGTCACTTTTCCCTTCAATCATTTTAGGCTATATATATATATATATACATATATATGTACGTATATATACATATATACGTACATATATATGTATATATATACACATGCATGTATATGTATATATATGCAATCTATAAGATGATATCTCAAAGTTATTTTAATTGGCATTTCTCTAATCAATAGTGATTGAGAGCATTTCATCATATGACTACATACAATTTTGGTTTCTTCATCAAAGAACTGCCTGTTCATATCCTTTGACCATTTATCAACTGGGGAATGACTGGTACTGCATTCATAGAAAGGAGACCAAGAAAACAGTTGTCAAGGGTTCCCCAGGGTTAGATGTTAGCAGGGTGAGAATGTCAAAAATTGAAGAGGCCCAGGGACTCAAGGGAGGAGGAAAGAGCAATGTTGAAACAAAACTTTTTGTCTGGACCTATGCCTTGTCAGTATGTGTCAGTAAGGACTTGAACACCAGTCGTCCAGGCTCTGAGGCCAGTTCTCTATCCAATGTATCAAGCAGCATATTATACTGATTTATTTGTGGATATGAATCCAGAACTAGTCATGGACTAGGACTAAAGGAAGAGATTAAAAGATGAAAGCCAATAACAGGTTAAGAAGGAAAAGAAGAAGTGGGAATAGTGTCTGCTATTAGGAGATATAGTCTGCTGCTTAATGCCTATGTGATCTCAAGTCTTAGGTGATCTCTCTGAGCCTCCAGTTCTTTATCAATACGAGGGAAGTAAGCTGATGTATTATCTTCCCCCTCGAGTTTCCAGGGATGCCACTGAGGGGTTGAGATATCTCTTCACTAACTTAATTGACTTAAGCTTTCATCATTTGTGTTCCTCCAATATTAGCCACCAGTGAATGACTATCACTCCAGTTCCATTTAAACAATTAACATCAACAGGCTTTTATGAAGGAATATCTCTCTCCATCTCTCTGTGACTTTTGTCTGTCTCTATCTGTCTTTTAGAGACAATTCCTGTATTGTGCTGTCCCTGGAATCAAGAAGACCTGAGTTCCAATCCAATCCCAGACACTTGCTAGTTGTATAATCCTGGGCAACTTGCTTAACCTCTGTCTGCCACTGTTTCTTCAACTGTAAGGGATAATAATATCGGTTACCTCTCAGGGTTGTTGTGAGTATCAAATGAGATCTGTAAAGGTCTTAGCACAGTGCCTGGCACATAGTAGGTGCTTAATAAATGTTTGTTCCCTATCTCCCTCCCTTTCCCTCTCAATAGATAGATGCAGATATAGATGATACAGCAATAAAAAAGCATAAACATTTTCCCCAAGCGTTTCAGGGTCCTTAGTCCCCTATATCACTTTGCTCTCTGTGGAGAGTAGACTAATTCTTAGCATCATGGGTACTACCAGGGTCACACCAAACCAGATCACTGCCAGATGTGTCTTCCCCAGGGCTGGGTCTGAAGTTTGCTCTTCTGCTTCTTGTTCCTGGGGGCAACAATGCTGGATTAGATGCAAAACCAGTATGGTTTTAATTCCCAGACTCTGGATGCCCAAACACCTAGATGATTCACTCTCTTGACCTTTCAAAACCCACAAGGTCATAACCTCCAACTTGTTCACATAAAATGAAAGAATAAATGTAGAGGTCAATGACTAGGCCCTGATTTCATAGGAACCACATGTCAACTTTGGAGAGGAAACATTCAAAACTTTTACAGCATGGCCAGGGGTGGAGAACCTGCAGCCTTGAGGCCACACGTGGCCCTCTAGGTCCTCAAGTACAGCCCTTTGACTGAATCCAAAATTCACAGAATAAATCCCCTTAATAAAAGGATTTGTTCTGCAAAACTTGGACTCAGTCAAAGGGCTGTACCTGAGGTTCTAGAAGGCCACATGTGGCCTCAAGGCCATAGGTTCCCCACCCCTGGCATTGACTCTCATCATGTGCCTCAGTGAAGTGGTCAAACAAAGAGAAGAGATCCACCAGGAGAAAGAAAGAGGCCAAGACTGACAAGGCTTTGAAGGTACCCTCATTTCTGGTCCCATAACTATAGCCAATCAAGGGCACCACTGTTTACCACATGGTTAGTAGACCAGAAGCAGTTACAGACTATCTAGGTAAACTCCGAAGTTTCTCAGAGGTACTTCCATTGCATGTCATCATGAATCTCCCAGAAGCAGGCTCTCCATTCTCCTCCTAGTAGAAAGTAGCATTAGGCTCTCTCTGCACATGTGTCAGTCTCTTGGGCTAGGTGCCCACCAAGATCCCTTCTAGCTTTAAATCTCTGATCCTCCGATCCTTTGAAGGGTTGATAGCAGTGGATGGTGCAGCAAGAAACAACAACAGCAGCAGTGGCAGCAATAATAATAACTAACATATAGCGCTTACTATGTGCCAGGCACAGTGTGCTTTACAATTATTATCTCATTTGTTCACAGTAACACTCGGAGGTAGTTGCTTTTATTATCCTCATTTTAAAGATGAGGAAACTGAGGCAAACAAGGTTACATGGCAAGTCAGTGTCCAGATAGCTTCCACAATGATATACTAAAGCACAGCTCTCACCATGTCACTCTACATGACCTCATTGTCTCTAGGATAAAATATAAACTCTTCTGTCTGATATTTAAAGCCATTCATATTCTTGCTCCAACCTGCCTTTCCAGGCTTATTTTTTGTAGCAAATCCCTGTACCTCCCAATATAGGCTCCATCACCATGCCTTGGTGTCTATAGTGGGAGTGGAGGAGAAATAATCAGCTGATAGACTCCAGATCAAATTATCTTGTCCTCACCCAGCTGACAAAATCATAGAATGTAAGGAGCAGAGAATAAAGACATTGGAGTGTTAGGGTTAATGTCAATCAGCATTCATTCAGCACTTAGCATATGTCAGCCACTGTGTACTAAGGATACAAAGAAAACCAAAAAGATCCCTTTCCTCAGGGAGCTTACAGTCGAGTGGGAGAGACAACGAGCAAATAACTATGTATGTGGAGACAAATACAGCGTAAATGAGAAGGAATGTTAGTGAGAAGGCACTAGCATTGGGAGAGGGAGTGATGCCAGGGAAGGCGTCTCGCACAAATTGGGTTTTGGGCTGAGTCTTGAGGGGAAAGAGGGAAACCAGGAGGCAGAGATGAGGAGGAAAAACATCCCAGGCATGGATGTGCAGAGTCAAGATGGAGTGTGATACCTGTGAAGAATAGCAAGAAAGCCAGTAGTGCTGGATTTTAGAGTAAGCAAAGGGCAATAAAATGTAAGAAGAGTGGAAAGGGAGGAAAGGGATGGGTTATGAATGGTTTTTAAAGCCAAATAGGATTTTGCATTTGATCACAGAGATAATGTTTGTGTCTAATTTTATAAGGGGCAAAAATGGGTCTTCAGTAAAGTTTGGTGGAACTAGGCTAGCTATTAGTTGGCCAAAAGATTGACCATACCCCATGTTGCCCTTTTAAAAGTAAGACACAACTCTCTATAGGGAGGCATTTAAGGCAGGAGATAGCTTTGAGGAATGAGTTCTGGCAGTGGAGAAGAAACAGCTATGACAAGAAGAATTCAATTCTTGAGAGGGAATAGTCCATCATTTTTTCAGTAGGAAAGAATTTTTCTCTGGTCACTCTCCATTGGCCATGAAAATTTTCAGTGGAGCTACTTGCTAAGTTGGAGATATGAAACCTAGCAAGGAGCAGATTCAATGTGTCAGAGTGCCAGACAAGTTTAATTTTGTGAGTCCTGGCCATTGGGAGTTGTGCTAAAAAGAGAAATAGGCCCATGGAGCTCAGTCGAGTGAACTTCCCAGGAGTTGAATCAAATTGTCCAGTTGGTTAGGATAATCTTCATAATTCCCAAGATAAGTGCCATCTCTGCACATTTCAGTCTTGTATCTAGGAAAGCTTCTTGTTGTCCATAATTCTACATTGAGGAACATAGGAATCTTTATACCTATATGCTAACACTGTTGGACTAATGCCCAGTTCATAAGGTCTCTCTTCAGCTGCAACAATCACCCGGCTGACCTGGAAACAGACATCATCCATTTGACTATATCAAACTGATAGTGATACAGCGCAAAAATAACACTTCCAACAGGGGAGAAAGCGTGCCCTCATCACTTCAGGAAAGGGGATATATGAATTAGCAAATGAGTTCCATTTATTGCTTGTTATCGGCCATGTCAATGCGGCCACTTTAGTTGACCAAGTGTATTGTCACTGAGCTTCATCTATGACTACAGTGTGACTGCCCTGAAGGATCCCAAATTCTGTAAGATATTGTCCCTGCAGTTGCGGGCCTGCTGTCTTTCTTTGATTTGTTTAACAATATCTGTAGATTTATTGCTTTAATCTGTCCTTCCTCACCACGGTGCTTTTGGTCACTGATTCAGAACAGAGCAGTTTTGTCATCTATGTTCCCCAGATAAGGAGGTTTTATTGTAGATAGCACTGGTTGAATGTGTGCTGTTCAGAGGGTACTGGGAGAAAAGCTAAAACAAGTCATTTTAATACCTTGTTATTATTGTTGTTAAGTCATGTCTCTTTGTGACCCCTTTTATGATTTTTCTTGGCAAGAACACTGGAGTAGTTTGCCATTTCCTTCTCCAGCTCATTTTACAGACAAGGAAACTTAGGCAAACAGGGTGAAGTGACTTACCCAGGGTCACACAGCTAGTAAGTGTCTGAGGCTGGATCTGAACTGGCACTCTGACCACTACACCAACTAGCAGCACCCTTTAATACCTTAGGCAATGTTTGAATGTTATATCCCCTTGTGTTTGTGTTTTTGTCTACCAGTATCTTCATATTCCTTGATATCACAAAATAAACAATAGCGGTGGGAAAGTATGACCACCTGTAAAAATTAAAAAGTATTTCTTCATGAAACTCTATTGTATTGCATCCTAAGTGGTTGCCTGTCCAGGGTCCTGGCACATGGCTCTAGCCCAGCCATCAGTAGTTCAGAGTGTCCGGCAGAAGTTGGGCTCACGAGTTTCTGAGAAAGAAAGAATGATATGAGAGCCATCCATACTTTTAAGAATAGGCAGGAGAAAATGAAGGTATAATTGTCTTCCTTGACACCAATCAATCCTCCCACACCAAATGAATTGCCCATTCAATTACATCACATTTCTCTTCCTACCCTGAATAACAAAACAAAACGAAACAAAACAACAAAATTCATGTAAAAGCTGGCCTGCTATTCTCAGAATATGAGGGCCTCTGTTACATCTTTTCTTTGCTGGAAGCTCTTATTTCAGGAGACATCTTGCCAAACTGGAGAACCTTCCCCTTTTGGAATTTGGAATTATTGAGTATCTAAAGGTATTCGAATTTCCATATTACTGGAAACAGTTATATTTGTCATGATTAATTCTGGCATGAGTGCAATAGATTCAAAACAAAACAGGTTTTCTTATCTGCTCAAATTTAAATTAGATATGATAAAATATGAAAAAAGGTTAGGGAAAAATCTGAAAGATATGTTGATCCCTTGCCAACAGAGAAAAGAGGTAATGGTATGGAGAAAAGAAGAAAAATAGTGAATGAAAATGGACGCAAGTTTCCATGTTTTTTATGGGCATGCTAAAAAAAATGGCCTTACCTGGATATTAGAGCACATGAAGAATGGAATTTGTGTGTTTTCGAAAAGGGCAATATTTGAAGAAAGGAGAGGGATATTAAAATAAAACATTTCAGGTAGAAGAAATATGCTATAATTTATAAGCATATTAGTTATACATATAATAAAGAAAAGCATGCCTATTTTTTTATCTCAGCCATAGTATATGGCCTTAGAGCCTGGAAGCCCCAGGTTCAAGTCCTTCCTCTAACACAGTTATGTGACCAATTTAACCTCTCAGTACAGCAGGCAGATCTCTAGGACTACACAATTACAGATAAGTTGCTGTTCTGCATATAGTTTTCCCATCAGAAATAATCCACACAGATGAAATAAGTCCTAATGAGAACCACAAAATATACATAAAATGTTGGGTTCCCCCCTCCAACTATCCTTCAGAAGATCAGTAGGTCATGACTAAAAGGGCTGCTAATATTCATTCCTGGGCAGATAATCTGTAATATGACCATTTCATGTATGGATGATTGGAGATTTGCTGTAATTTAATATTTCTCATCCACTTAACAGGCAGACCTCAGAAATTTCCCACAGGTTTCTTGGCAGCTGTAGGTTCAGTCCCATCTTGCTCCATTTTTGCTTTTCATTACTGATGTGTCTCACGAATACTTGCTTCTGTCTTACCGGCTTCACATTGATCCCTGGATGCTGCAATTCTCCAAGATCTGTCCCAATTTATCCTTTTGCTATGCCCAATTTGGGATTCAGCAAACAACTAACAGTGAACTATAAGCAGGCTGATGGGCCTTTCACTGGCAGCACAGAAAGACTGGCTTGGGATGGAGAATTGGAAGACTCCTCAAAGGGCAGGAAAAGAGGAAACTCAGAAATATTAAAAAATATATGCCTAAACACGTTTCCCTATATTCCACATTTTTTCGCTCACCTACTTATCCCAGTCAACTTATTAAATAGAGACTTCTGAACGGCTATGTTTATTTACTTTGCTTTTTTTCCATGTGTTGTTGGTTCCCCACCCCCACCCTCCCAGCATTTAGCATAGTGCCTGGCTCATAGTAGGCATTTGATGCTTACTGATTGATTTTTTATGTCCTTTTAAATTAGTTTTCTTTCAAAAGCCCAGTTTTAGGTATCTAGTACATTGCTACTCACTCCACATGTGTCATGATACTGACTGATAAGGACAAAACTGTGAAAAAAGGGAAATTCCTCTGTGGGGCTATTTAATTCCTACTTTCTTAATTATTCTCCCTGGAGTCCTCATGCTGCTCCCTGGCAACTGGGACCCTTTTTGACATCCTTTGGACTCTATGCAGCACTCTATGCTCCTAATCTTCTCCCAGTAATCGAAACTTACCATCCATTCCCCTCAGGGCCTCGGTTCTTCTACTCTCTGATAACTGTAGTATTGGGTTAATCAGTTAAATGAATCCCTGTTAATGTGTTAGATAGCTAATGTGTTATTCCTCCCAAGTGACTTAGAGCAGTAACCCAGTTAAACTGTCTTAAACCCGATTAAATGCAATTAATGGCCCTTAAGAAGTGATATGGATGCTGGGAATTTGGGGCATGGATAGCCAGTTCATGTAAAAGATATTTTCAAGCAGTTCTCAGACAGACCATTCTACATTGCTCTTTCTCTGTCTATGAATGCAGCTGGCCCCAGACAAAGGGACGTTTTGATTGGTAATGATTGTGAGAATACTGTATAAATTCATATTTACTCTGGACAGCCATAATCTCATGGTGGTTGGAGGTGGTTTGGCTTGTCTAATTCAACCAATTTTTCTTGTGCAGTTATTTTTAAAAATCCACAAAAAAAACCCAACCTAAACTAATGCCTGCAGGCACTTGTATTTTGTCTTCTGGAGACTTTTTAGTTTTATAATTCCCCCAACCACTCTCTCTCTAATTCTTTATTAAGTTTTAATGTGGTTTAAACTCTCCATCTGTATACAATATATTATTTTCTCTTCATTGCCAGCAGGTCTAATATTTCCCTGAAGTCTGTTTTAGAGCTCCTTCTGGTGGTTTGAAGCTATTATGACACATCCATCTGGTAACATCTGCATGCCTTCAATCTCACAATGATTGTTTATTTTAAGACCAGTTCATCAAAAGCAAAATAATAGAATTTATTTTTAAGTATTCTTTTCTCCCAAGCATTGTTTCATGGAGGACATGAAATGGCATGTGGTACAAAGTGCATTAGCTTTATGAGTTAAGGATGATTACCACACTTGTGACTTTCAAGGCAAGTACAGGCGTATGTCATTGGAAAGCAGAGAGTATGTGATGAGAGTAGCCATAGAAAAAGGCTATTTCATAGCATTTAGCTTTATGATTCATGGGAAAGAAGACATATTTTATCCATGTTATTTGTCCTATGGTTCTTACAATTTAGGATATCTGTGTGACACCTGTGACTGTCACCTTGACTTATGCAAATAAGACTCCCTCAATGTCCAGACATTATATGGGCCCACAGTCACTCATAATTATGGCTCGTGAACCACCACAGATATATTTACTTTTACTAGTCATCCAGAAGACACAATTAGCTCAAAGCAACCCCCTCAAAAAAAAACCCAGAAACTAGCATCTTAAGAAAAGTAATAACAAAACATTCCCCCACCCCCTGCCCAAAAATCTGGGACACACTCTCCCACAAATATATACACATATATGTACATATACATATATATGCATATATGTATATATCTATATACATATACATATATAGATATATACACACACTACTAGTAGGAATAGTGTATCCATCAAAGAAACATATATGGTGAGGCACCACATAGGGAACA
>JAQQSZ010011692.1:0-12188 GCA_028646595.1 Phalanger gymnotis | reverse complement strand
TTCCAAATCCTTTTTGAGCTCTTCCATGGCCTGAGACCAGTTCATGTTTTTCTTGGAGGCTTTTGATGTAGGCTCTTTGACTTTGTTGACTTCTTCTGGCTGTATATTTTGGTCTTCTTTGTCACCAAAGAAAGATTCCAAAGTCTGAGACTGAATCTGAGTGCGTTTTCACTGCCTGGCCATGTTCCCAGCCAACTTACTTGACCCTTGAGTTTTTCATCAAGGTGTGACTGCTTGTAGAGTGAAGAGTACTTTGTTCCAAGCTTGAGGGGATGCACTGTTGTTTTCAGAGCTATTTCCATACAGCCAGCTCTGCCACACCAGCACTCCTCCTTCCCCAAGAACCCCCAACCTGGACTGGACTCAAATCTTAGGCAGGCTCTGCACTCCTGCTCTGATCTGCCACTTAACTCCTGCCACCAGGTGGGCCTGGGGCCAGAAGCAACTGCAGCTGTAGTTCTGTAGCTGCACCACCTCTGCCACCCCAGGGTGGTGGCTGAACCGAGAACTCCTTCACTCTGTCCTTGCAACTTTCCCCACTAACTTTCTCTGTTGTCTTTGGTGTTTGTGGGGTGGGAAGTCTGGTAACTGGCATAGCTCACTGATTCAGGGTGCTAGGACCTATTCTGCCCGGCTCCTGGTCTGGTTGGTCCTGCCAGCACCCACACTGAGCTCCGCTCCCCTCTGCTCCCCTCCACTCCCAGCTCCATGCATGATAGACCTCACCCAGTGACCATCCAGGTTGTCCTGGGCTGGAGCCTGCTTCTCTCTGCTATTTTGTGGGTCCTGCAGTTCTAGAATTTGTTCAGAGCCATTTTTTATAGGTTTTTGGAGGGACCTGGTGGGGAGCTCATGCAAGTGACTGCTTTCCAGCCACCATCTTGTCTCTGCCCCCAGTACAATTTTCTTTAATTATTTCTTGTGTTATTGTATCAAGATTCTTTTTTTTTGATCATGACTTTCAGTTACTCCAATTATTTTTATATTTTCTCTTCTTGATCTATTCTCCAAATGTGTTGTTTTTGTTATAAGATGTTTTACTTTCTCTTTTATTTTTTCATTATTCATGTTTTGTTTAATTATTTCTTGAGCTCTTATAATTTCAATGGCTTCACTTTGCTCAGTTCTAATTTTCAAGGTGTCATTTTCCTCTTTGAGATTCTGGATCTCCTTTTCTAACTGGTTGATTTTCCTTTTATAACCATCTTGTTTTTCTTGGATTATCTTTATTTATTTATTTAGTTAGTTTTTCCTCCATCTCTGTCATTTGATTTTTAAAGTCTTTTAAAGATCTTCTATAAATTCTTTTTTGGCAAGTGACCATTTAGCATTATTCTTTGGCGATTTCTTTACTTCAGTGCCCTCTTCTGAAGAGGAACCCCAGACATCTCTATTCCCATAATGGGTTTCCGTGGTTGGATTCTTTCTCCTTTGCTATGCATTTTCTTTGTGGTAGTAACTTGATTTTTTATAATCATCTCTAGCCCTGGAGTATGGGAGATGGTGCCTCTTGCTCCAGATCTTCAGTTCCCTCTATCCTGGAACCAAAGCCAAACCTCCAACTTCCTGCGAGTGCCCACAGACAGGGGCTTTTTGCCCCGCTACGTCTGCACTCACCGGGAGTGTGTGGGTTCCTTCTTGCCCCATTACTCTTCACAACACAGCTGGGTCTGGCGTTCCTCATCAGGAGAGGTTCTCGCAATCTTCCTGGGTTCAGAGGCACGACTCCCCTCACTATCCTGGGGTAAAAAGTTCCAGTGGCTGCAGCTGAGGCAGCCTCTCAAACCAACTAACCTCAGGGCTTGCTGCTTGGAACCTAGCCTGGAACTCCTCCCTGGGACCAAAACCAGTCCTGGGGTTCTTCTTCAGATCTTCTCAGACTGTCCCTGGAAGATCCTGTTTGTGCCCCTATTCTTCTTTGTCTCCACTCCACTTTGTTCACCCTAAGGTGCTATTTTAATTGTTTTGTGGGGGGAAATCTTGAGAGTTTGGAATTTTCTGGCCTAGTCTGCCATCTTCCCAGATTCCTCTCCAAATTTTATATTTTTAAATGCTTAGATGAATAGAATAGAGAAAGAGGAGATCAATGAATTGGGCATGCAAATAAAAAAAGCTAGAAATGAGAACAAATTAAAAATCTCCCCGGAATACAAAATTAGAAATGGTGAAAATCAAAGGAGAAATTAATAAAATTGAAATTAAGAAAACCACTGAATTAATATATAAAACTAAGAGCTGGTTTTATGAAAAACAATAAAATACATAAAAGTTTGGTTAATTTGATTAAAAAAGGAAGGGGAGAGGATTCTGAGAAGATGGTGTAGTTTAGAAAATTCCAAGCTCTCAATATTTTCTCCCATAAAAGAGATAAAATAGCACCTCAGGGTCAACAAAGTGTGTGTAAAAATAAATAAGAATAGTGGCAGGACAGGGGTCCTCCTGGGAAAACCTGGAAAAGATTAGAGGAAAAATCCCAGGAAGAGGTTTGGTTCCTGTGAAGAGTAAACACCTCCAGGCTAGAGACCACTTAAACAACAAGCTGCAAGCCCTGCCTAGGCCTAAGCCACAGGAAATTCACACCTCCACCTGCCCCCCACAATGAGAGTGGTTGGGTGTCTGAGGGGATGGAACCTCTGAGGATGAAGGAACCTCTGTTGACAAGAAACACCAGACCCAGCTGTGCTGTGGAGAGCAGTGGAGGAAACAGCACACACTTGGTGAGTACAGAGGCAATGGGCACTTTATAGGAAACTGGACATTTGGCTTTGGTTCTAGGCTACAGGGGAGTACTGAAGATCTGAAGCCAGAGGCACCATCCCCCATGCTGCAAGACTAGACATAATTACAAAACCAAGCTACTACTACCAAAAATGCACTGGCAAAGGAAAGAATCCAACCAAAGAAATTTGTTATGGGGATAGAGAAGACTGGGGCTCATCTTCAGAGGAGGGTATTGAACCAAACAAACCTTTTTCTACCCCAAAGAGTAACATCAAATGGTCACCTGCCCAAAAGGAATTTATAGAAGAACTTTAAAAAAACATTAAAAATCAAATGGGAGAAATTGAGGAAAAAGTAAAAAAAAAAAGAACAATCCAAGAAAATCAAGAAGATTATGAAAAAGAAAGTCAACCAATTAGAAAAGGAGATCCAGAATCTTGAGGAAGAAAATTACACCTTGAAAATTAGAGCTGGGCAAGAGGAAGCCAGCAAAGTTATAAGAGATCAAGAAATAATAAAACAAAATATAAAGAATGAAAAAAAAAACCAGATGGGAACATGAAACATAAGAAAAACAACTGATCTGGAGAACAGATCAAGAAGAGAAAAATTAAGAATAATCGGACTACCTGAAAGCTATAATCAAAAAATTATCTTGATACTATAATACAAGAAATAAATAAATTGTCCTGAACCATTAGAACAAGAAGAGAAAGTAGAAAAAGAAAAAAATCCATCCATCACCACTTGAAAGGGATCCTGTGAGTAAAACTCATAGGAATATTATAGTCAAATTCTGAAACCCTCAGCTCAAGGATAAAAGATTAAGAACAACAAGAAAAAAACAATTTAAATATGACGGTGCCACAAGTAGAATCACACAAGACCATGGTGACACTAAAATACTGCCAGTCTTTGAACACTATGTATCAAGAGTGAACGAACTGTGCTTCCGGCCAAAAATGTCATACCTAGCAAAGGTAAGCATAATCTAGAATGAAAAAAATGGACATTTGATCAACTGTCAGACTTTTAGGACTTTGTAGAAAAAAAACTGAACTTAATAGAAGATTTGGCATACAAGAGCCAAGAGAAACATAAGGTACATACCAAACATGGATTACAAGGGATACAATAAGGATGGACTCTTTACCTTTTATGTATGTAAAATGTATGTCTGAGACTGTCATCAGTAATTGGGTAGTTTATAAGAAAGACCAGACTATGATATGACTTTAAAAAGTAAAACCACTTAGGAACAGCTAGAAAGAGTAATTATTTTACACAAATGAGATGCAAAAGGAAGAATTGATACAGAGGAATTAGATAGGGAAGAAGGGCTGGTAATTCTGGTAACCTATTTTCATCAGGAATGGGTTTGAGGGAACAATACATATATGTCTAGAAGAGTATAAAAATCTTCTAAATTCAGAAGAAATAAAATGGTCAGGGGATGAGGAAGGGGAGAGAAGATAAGGGAGGGATCCCTAAAGGAGAAGGTGAAGGAATAGGTTGAAGGGGGTTACAGAAGGGTGTTTAGATTTATGGGAATGGGAAGGGAGGGGAGGGATCCTGGCGGGGCATAGGCTAAGTAATAGGACGGCAAGGTAGCAGGTAGAAGCAAAGTAGAGGATTCAGGAAGGATATATGAGTCAGGAGGGAAATAAGAGATATGCACATAAAAACATACAAACAAAGATCAGGAGTAGGGAAAGTATATGTCTATATATGTGTGTGTGTATGTATGTGTATATATGTATATGTGTATGTAAATATAACATATTTACATATAAATATATCTGAACCGAATTGTAGCCTTTGGCGGGGGCAGGGTAGGAATTAAAGAAAAAGAACAAAGTAAAAAGTGCACAACAGAGACCAAAAGAAAACTTGCAATAAGCAAAGAAAAGATGGACAGCTCTCAACACATGTAGTATTTATCATAAGACTTTTTAAAAACGAAAGCTTATTGCTATTTATTTTGAACCCTCTCTTATGTTCTTCTATACATATGTATTGTATTTGTTTCAAATTAAAGTTTATGATATGTTTCTATTTCTTTTCTCTATGCTGTGTTTGAGTTCTGGTGTTTGAGTCTGAAATTTAAAAAAAAAAAAGAAAGAAGTAAAGCAAATTGCCAGTATCAAAAATGAAAAAGGGAGAATTCATCACCAATGAAATGGAAATTAAAACAATAATTAGGAGCTATTTCGTTTGACTGTATGCCAATAAATGTGATAATCTAAGTGAAATGGATGAACATTTACAAAAATATTACAAAAATTAATTACATTACATTAAAATTAATTACATTACAAAAATAAATTGCCCAGATTAACAGAAGAGGAAAGAAAATACTTAAATAACCCTATTTCAGAAAAAGAAATTGCCCCAGCCCTAGAGTCAAGAGGAGTTGAAATTTGGAAAAAGACTTTTACTAGTTGTGTGACCCTGGGCTAGTAACTTAACCCCAATAGTTTGTGTATGTCTCTTCTCTTGAGTTCAATGTACTTTCTGTAGTGTCAAATTTGGTGAGATTTTTGTTTAGACTTTCTTTGTCCCTATCACACTAAACACTTTTTCACTAAGTAAGAAAATTAATAAATAATAAAAAATTAAAAAAAAACTTAATAATTTCAAAATCTAAAATTTCAAATTTAAAAAATTAAAATTATAAATTTTAAAATATCACAATTTTATTAACAACAACATTGTTAATAATAAAACTGAAAGTATCCGTGGTTTTCCAGATGTCAGAAATGCAACCAGAGGCATATTGGGTTCAGCTTTAAAATTAGAAAATTTAAAATAAAAATTGAAAAAATTAACTTTCAGCCATATGTGATTAGTAGTCTTGTTAATTCTAATTCCCCAATATGACTGACATCTCTCCCCTTCTCTCCAGTCAAAGTACCACTACTATCCATTTACTCACTTCTTTCCTTCCTTGAATTTGAACTTGGGTCTTTCTCACTCCAACCTTGGTGCTCTATCCAATCTACTGTATAACTACTCCCTCATTTTGTTTCTTAATGGGAGAGATTTGAACCTTAGCTCTGTTACCTACTTTCCATGTAACTTTAGTCGACTCTCATTCCTCACCTGTAAAATGAACTGGAGAAGGAAATGCTAAATTTCTCCCGTATCTTTGCCAAAAAACAAAACAAAACAAACAAAAACCAAATGTGGCCAAGGGGAGTTCGAAATGACTGAAAAATGACTGAATGTATCAGGAATTGATTTATGGTTATGATGATTGTCTAGACAAAAGAAAATGATGGCGAAAATGTGAATAATGCAGTTGCACCTTAAAAGTGTGTCATGCAGATATATTTGTTTTCCTGGAGAGCTAATTGATGAATAGTTAGAAGTACATCCCTGACACACCTGTCTACCACTGCAGATCCTAACCCTTCTATTAGCTGACATGTTTTGTGAAATCCTAGATTAAAATTCACGTGCTATGAAGCTTTCCCTCTTCCTTTGAGTTCAATGTACTCTCGTCAGTATCAAATTTTCATAAAGTTTTATTTAGACTGTCTTCATCTCTATCATACTAGAAGTTTCTTCACTAAACATGTTAAAAATGAAATAATTTACAATTTATCATTTCCTAAGCTAAAATTTCAAAAATTTCAAAACATCAAAACTTCAAATTCAAAATTTTTGTATTAAAAATGTCAAAATATCATTTTATTTTGAATTTCAGAATTCAAAATTTTAAAATTTCAAATAATAATATTTAAATTTTAGGTGGCTAAATTACAAATTTTCAAAAATTGAAATTTTAAAAATTTAAAAATTCACGAATTGTAAAATTCAAAATTTACAACCTCAAAATTTGAATTTGTAAACCCCAGTACATTACAAATATAAAAATTTTACGTGTTTTGGAGGCTCTTTTCTTGAATGCAGTGTATTCACATCTCAAATACCCACAAAATGCAAGACTCTATCTTGCTGAATAAGCAAAAAAAATGTCCATCAAAAAATAAATAAAAAATTTAATGTGAAATTTCCAAATTTTAATAACCATTTGAATGTGAATATTAAATTGTGCATAGTTTTCCTGAAGTCAGATACAGAAATCAGGTTTAAAAATGGAAAATATAAAATAAAAGCATACATTTCAAAAATGTCAAAATATTAAAATTTCAAATTTTGAATTTCAAAATTTTAAATGTTAAAACACACAGATTTCAGAATTTCAAAATTTTCTATTTTAAAATTCTTAAAATTTTCCAAAATTAAAATGTAATTTAAAAAATTTTAATGTCAATTTTTAAATTTCTATTTTAAAAATTCATTTTTTAAAATTTTGAATTTTAAATTTCAAATTACTCTCTCACCCATCTCAACTAGGAGCCAGTAGATGGCTCAGTGGATAGTGCACCTGCCCTGGAATCAGGAGGACCTGAGTTCAAATGTGACCTCAAATACTAAATGTGTGACCCTGGGTAATCCAGTTAACACTGATTGCCTTACTAAATAGATAAATGAATACATAAAAATAAATGAAAAAAATAAATAATAAGCAATGTAAAAATAAAGTAAATATATAAAGAAAAATAAAAAACCTAAAAGATAATAAATTAAAATTACTAAATTATACTAGACAAATATTATAAAAATTATTTTATACTAAAAATACTAAATTATAGTATACTAAAATTATAAAAAATTTAAATAAATCTCTTCCTCTCTTGAATTTGACTGGATGGCCTTGAAGGCCCTTTCCAGACCTATGAAGATGTATTATGAAGGCAGAATTTATGATTTCAAAGAGAATCATATATATGTCTGAACATTTCAGAACCGCAGGATATAAGGAATTGTCTAAGTAGAAGGCAGAAGAATTAAAGCATTTATTCAGGCTCCGAAGTAACAGACCCACTAACTAGCCTCCCCATTTTGATGTTTTGATCAAAAGCTTCCAGGCCCAATAAGTCTTCCTCACAAGAGTAACCAGGAGGCCACAGAAAAACATGATGGTATTAAACCAAATCATATTCATGCTTCCCCTCTCTGGTAAGAAGATTACCCACTGGCCTCAAGTCCAGTCGGCTCTGCTTCCACAGCTCCTACTTTGGCTTTATCTTCAGCTTCGGCTGTAGCTGTCTCTGGCTCCTGTAGAAAATCAATCTTCAAGCTGTTTTCTCTCCTCTTATGGAGTTTTTGATGTCATCAAGCGTCGTCTGAATGACCAGAGCTTATTGATTCTTGAGTTGGCCCCACCCCTTAGGACCCTGGGAGGTTCACATCCACATAGATTAGGTTAACACCTAATAGGGCATGGCTCTGGAGTTAACACCTCCCCTTAGCCAGCCCCACCTTGGGCCCCACCTCAGTCACCAATCCACACCCACATAGGTTCCATACCTAATAGGGCTTTGGGCCTGGGGCTCAGCACCTAGTAAGGCTTAATGAAATACACCGAGTTACTCAAAGAAAACAAAGGCCATTTTGCTTACCAACACAGAAGGGTAACACGGAGTCAGGAAGAACTGAGTTCAAAGCCACCTCAAGCATTTAATAACTTTGTAACTCTGGTCAAATCACTTTAACCTCTCTGCCTCAGTTTCCTCATTGGTAAAATGAGGAAGTGGGACTAAATGGGGCTAGAGTTGAAATAACTTGTCCAAGGACATATAGAAGCAGGGATAAGACCTTAACTCCCACCATCTACCTCCAAATTCACTGCCTTTCCCCACAGTACCGTACTGCAGCCCTGTTTCCCCCTTCTGCCACTTAGCCTCTCTCAACTTAGCATGGAGCATATTTTCTAGCTCAATTGTATTCTGCCTTGCTCAGAAGCATTTTGTTCTGTTGTTGGAGCCACAGAGAAAGGTAGAATGGTACAGGGGAATGCACACTTATACCGAAGTCAGAAGATTCATGTTCACATAATCGTCTGTGACACCTGCTACCTTGATAGCCTTGGACAATTCGTGTAATGACAATTATAGTATTTACATAGCACTCTAAGGTTTGTAAAGTACTTTAAAGTATTATCTCATTTTAACCATACAATCATCCTGGGAGCTAGGTGCTATTATTACCCCTATTTTATAGAAGAGGAAACTGAGGTAGACAAAAGACAAGTAACACATAGATACTAAATGTCTGAGGCCAAGTTTAAACTTACATCTTCCTGAGTTCCAGCCTGGCACTCTATCCACAGTCCCATCTTCCTAAGCCTCAGTTTTCTTATCTATAAAATAGGAAGGTTGGGGTAGATAGCCTTTGATGTCTCTTCCATCTCTAATTCCATGTTTTTAGGAAGGCTAGGGATAAGATGGAGAGTATCCAGAGGAGGATGGCCAATATAGTGAAAAATCATAGCATTCTAGACTTTGAGTAGTCAAAGGATCCCAGAGGACATCTATTCCAATTTTATCTTTATATAGATAAGGAAACTGGGTTCTGGAGAGGTGATGCGACTTGCCTAAGATTACATGGGTAGGCTACGAGGCCATGCTATACCAGGATCAGGTTACAGGAACTTGCAATATTTATCCAGAAGTAGATAAAGTTTAGACAGGGCTTAATAGCTGTTTTTGAAGTATATAAAGGGCTATGGGTTATGAGCAAGAGGGTGTAGACTTATTCTGCTTGGCTCCAGAGTACAGAACTATGGATGGAAGGTGAACATGCAGAGATTTAGGCTCAACATAGGAAAAAAGATCCAAAGTGCTTTTTGAAGAGGAATAGGGTCAAAGGAGAGAATACAATATATGGAGAGCGAGATAGGATGGAGGGAAATACAGTCTTTCACAACATGACTGTTATGGAAGTGTTTTGTATGTCTATACATGTGTAACCTATATCGAATTGCTTGACTTCTCAATAGGGGTGGGTGGGGAGGGAAGAAGAGAGAGAATTTAGAATTAAAAGTTTTAAAAATAAATGTTAAAAATTGTTTTCACATGTAGCTAGGTGATAAGACATATAGGCAATGGAGTATAGAAATCTATCTTGAAGACATATAGACAACGGAGTATAGAAATCTATCTTGCCCTATAAGAAAATAGAAGGGAATGGGATAAGAAGGTGGAGGGGGTGATAGAAGAGAGGGTGGATTGGGGGAGGGGGTAATCAGAATGCACTCTGTCTTGGGGTAGAGGAAAGATGGGGAGAAAATTTGGAACTTAAAATCTTTTGGAAGTGAATGTTGAAAACTAAAAATAAATCAATTAATAGAAAGAAAATCCAAAGTTCTTCCCAACATTTAGGGCCACCCAAAATTGGAATGAGCCACTTTGTGAAATAGTGAGTTTCTTCTCACTGGAGGGCTACTAACAGTCACTAGATGACCCCATGTCAGGCATGTTAGAGAGGGGATTTTTGTTCAGTTCCAGGTTGGATTACGTTGTCCCTTTCAATTCTGAAATTCCAAGATTCTATGAATCCATCTTCTCTCATTTTCCTCCTCCACTCCTCCCATTCCTCTCCTTTTTCCCTTTTCTTCATTCTGTTCCTTCTCTACTTTTCCCTCCCCTCTTCTCTTCTCCACCACGGGTTTTGCTTTCCTTCTGGCACTTGAAGGGAGCTCTCTGTGCACTGAGCTCCTTGATGTTTCTGACCGATTACCTCTGTCCCATAAAAAATGGCCTTCATTGTCAATCCTGCCAGTGAAACATGAGCTGGTGCTGTCTGGCTAGATGCCAGCACGGATAGGGAGGGAACAGATTCTACCAATTTCCCAGCTTGACAAACAAGGAATCAATTTTGCTCTTTGCGGAGCAATTGAAATGTCTTCATCCATTAACAAAAATCCTTGGCTCTGTATTTGATTTCCATTTCTGGCTCCGGCTATCAATAATCACCCAATCATGAGTCGTTTAGCAAAGACGAGTTAACCTAAGATCTATTACCTCTCCTCTCACATACCCCTTCCCTCTCCCAGAGGGAGCAAAAGGAATCCAATAAGGCTGAACATAGAAGGGACCTTAGTACGTCTAGATAGGACCTTAGAGGCTGTCTAGTCTAACTCCCTTATTTTACAGATGAGGAAACTGAGTCTCAGAGACATAAGTGTTTTTCCCAAGACCTGAGATTTGAATTCATGGCCTCCAAAACCAAAACTACTCTTTTCCCACTGGACTATGCTGGATGATATTCCATTAAAAGGCACAGTTACTTTTCCTCCATGGGAATCTCCCACTGGGGCTCCCTTTGCTCTTTGGTTTCTCTGGTTAGGAGGCAAAGAAAAATGAGGTGTTAGTTTCCATGTCCTAGTGGCAGGAAAACTTACCACCTTCCTTCCTACAAATACTATACCCACTATGGCCTGCCCCCCTCAAACTGAGTGGTATGTTACTTTTTAATCTAGCAGGAAAATCTCACTCTATGTCGTATTTATTTAGTGCAGAGATTCTTAAACTTTTTCCACTTGTGACCCTTTTTTGAGTTTCAGCAGTGTTGGTTGGCTGTTGCACGGCCTGAGGGCATGTATAGTGCAAAGTGTGCGCCCTTTGTGTTCAGAACCAAGGTTGCAGTGAAGTTGCCAGATGCAACATGAGCAAGCACCGCCAGAAACACCTTGGATTCATTATGTTTTATCTTTAATTTTTGGTTGCTGCAATTCAGGAATCTTTTACTGTTGACAATATTTTGTGACCCCATGTGGAGTAGCGACCCACAGTTTGAGAAGTCCTGAAGTGGATTGGTGGATTGGTCCAAGGCTGTATAGGTAGTAGGTATCACAGGTGTATGTAAAAACTTTCCAAAGTTTCTCAGACCAGGGAAGGGCCTTGCTCAGGTGTCCACTAGATGTCACTGTTTCTCCATCCAACATGCAAGATGTGGTCGCTGTATTCAATTTCTTTGATAAAGTAATCTGTCCTAGTAATTATTTAACAAGGGGATAGTGTCCAGCAGAAGCTAATGGGACTGGCTAAAGTTCAGTATTTAAAGTGAAAAAAATATAAGAAAATAACTTCTCTTCCCACCTTCATTAAGATGTAAACCAATTCAAGGGAAAAAGAAAAAAGGTCCCTGCCTTCAAGTACCTTACATTATGCTAGATTAAGATATTAATTCTTTTTTTTCCTTGTTATGTATTTATTTAATATTTTTAGTTTTCAGCATTAATTTTCACAAGCCTTTGAATTAGAAATTTTCTCCCCATTTCTACCCTCCCCCCACTCCAAGATGGCATATATTCTGATTGCCCCGTTCCCCAGTCAACCCTCCCTTCTGTCACCCCACCCCGCCCCACCCCACTTTCCTTACTTTCTTGTAGGGCAAGATAGATTTTTATGCCCCATTGCCTGTATATCTTACTTCCTAGTTGCATGGAAAGACTTTATTTTTTGAACATTTGCTTTTAAAACTTTGAGTTCCAAATTCTCTCCCCTCTTCCCTCCCCACCCACCCTCCCTAAGAAGGCAAACAATTCAACATAGGCCACATGTGTATCATTATGCAAAACCCTTCCACAATACTCATGTTGTGAAAGACTAACT
>JAQQSZ010011691.1:0-12188 GCA_028646595.1 Phalanger gymnotis | reverse complement strand
GGGGAACAGGGCAACCAGAGTGTACGCCATCTTGGAGTGGGGCGGGGAGGAAATGGGGAGAAAATTTGTAATTCAAACGCCTTGAAAATCAATGCTGACAACCAAACATGTCAAAAATAAATTAAAATAAAAAAAAGAAATCGCAAAGAAAAAAAAAAGTCAAGCAAACAAGTGCTTACTATGTACTAGACACAGTGCTAACTAAGCTTTGGCGATATAAAGACAAAAATCTGTCCTTGTTCTCAAAAAATTTACATTTTAATGTAATTCAAATGCAAACAACTATGTACAAGGAAGTTATAAATAAGATAAAAGTTTAGAATCTTAGAATGAAGGCATTAAGATTAAGGTGGACTGGGAAATATTTATTGCACTAGGTCAGACTTTAGTTGACACTTGAAGGAAGCCCAGGAAGTCAACAGATAGAGAGAGATGAAGAGGGAGAGGATTCCAGGCATGGGGAAGAACTAGTGAAAAGGCCCAGATTTGGGAGATGGAGTTTCTTGAGTGAGGAACAGCATAGAGGTCAGTATAACTAAATTGCAGATTAAGTGGACAATTTAGGAATTAGTCCTTATCCAGTTTTTCAAAAACCAGAGCCAGAAAACATTTTGTAAAAGCAAGAACACATGGAAGAAGTGCAGTTATACTGGATCCCCACACATCTTGAATGGCTGAAGGCTTTCAAAGCACCTTTAACATTACCACATTCTTGCAGAAGATAAAGAGAGGATATAACTTAAACATACACCCTATGGCTCACAAATTCTGATGTCCTTGAGATTTCTGAGAAGAAAATTCAGCCAGGAATTTGTCACAGCAGTTTTCTTCTAACATCTCCAAATGTTCAAAGACAAGTGAAGAAATAAAAAACTACAGTTTGCAAATGCATTTTCCCTGTAGCTTCAGTATAGCGATAATTGGTGCTACTAGGTTGTAAGAAGAGGACAGGAGCTTTTGTTGGGTGAGTTTTACATTTTTTTTTGTCATTTTAAAGTGTCTTTTAAAATCCTTTTAGTAGAGCCAAATTAAATGTCATCATGTCATTACTTTGGGAAAAGGAGGTTTCCCTAATCTAAAAAGCATGTCAACTGGAATGACAGGCCTGGCCTCAACTGAGTTTTACCAACTCAGCTTAATAGAATACCAGAAAAATAACCTATTTTGTTAAAGGCTGGGTGACTTTGGGATCTTTATGATGTCTCCTTTCCTACCCTTTGATTTTAATCTTTGATTTGAAAACCTTTTTACACCTATAGCAATGATTAAATAGACACTCAAGATACATTATTTCCAGCAATGCAAACTTATCTCCCAATATTCCCCTAAAATAAACTCTCATACAGTAAGATTGACCTATTTCCTGTAGGACTAACCATGTCTCATTCTCACTCTTCTCTACTTATGTAAGTCATAACCATTTTTCAAGTCCCAAGGCAGGCCCCATCCATTTATCCCTGAATATATAATTGATTGCTCTCTCCTCTGAATCCCTAAAGTGATTTCATAGGATCATAGATTAAGAGGCAGAAAGGACAATGAAGGCCATATAGGCTTAACCTCAAATGTTATAGGCAGTGTGGGATTATGCACAGAACACTAGATTTAGACTTGGGGAATTTGGGGTTGAATCCCAGCTCTAACCCTTAGTACCGCTTACTTCTTTTCACCTATAAAATGAAAGAGGTTAGACAATATGGACCCTAAGGGCCCTTCCAGCTCTAAATCTATGATTTTATGATCTATGAAATAGAAACCCAGACAGGTTAACTGATTGCTCATCATATAACTAATAAATGTTTGAGACATGATTTTAACCCAAGTTCTCCTGACAATTCCAGTGTACTATCTACTATGCCTCACTGATTTTTTCTTGTGTACAATTCACTTGATATTTAATATTTTTTTATGTTTTTTAAATCTCTTTAGGTATATTCCACATCACCTCAACTAGACTGTAAGCCCCTTGAGGGAAAGAAAGCATATCTTTTCCTTCTTTGTATCTCCACAACAGCAGAGTACCATGCATATAGTAGAAACTCAACAAATGTTTGTCCTTGTTGATGAAAGTGGTGATAACCATGTGGATGATGGAATAATGCTGATGATTATGATTCCTCCGTTAGAGTTTTTGATTCTAGTCCTTTCTCTTGGGCCCTGTTGATATTTTATATGCTTTTTATCTTTCTCATTCTCCGAAGCTCCATTGGGATCCAAACAGATCCACCCCCACAGTCATCTATGTTTGTCTTGGGTGAACCTCTGGTAGAAGGAATGAGATGAGGTTACTTATTCTGTCATGTAATTACATTGTTTTGTATTTTAATCTCCATCGTATGACATCTGGACACTTCCAATGAACATACCTTGCTTGAAATCAAATGTTAGTTTTGTAGGCATTTGCTGATTTGCCTACAGTTAGTCTTGGCTTCTCAGAGATTGTCAAGATTTGGGGGCTTGCTACGGATCACATGTCTCAGGCGGAGTAACATTCCTGTCATCCAAGCAAATAATTAGAAACTTGGACGATCTGGGAAATAACTGATTATGCTTTTTTAAAAAAATATGAGAAAACTGACAAGGAACTGAATTTTCTCACTTAAGTTGGAAAAAAGACAATTAATTTGCTGCTTTTTCAAATGCATGTTTTTTGACTTTAAGAAAGACTCCTATAAAACCTTAAAAACCTAAAAAAAAAAGACTCCTGTGAATTGTTAATGTAGCAGGTACATTTACAATTAGAAAACTGAGAGACAGGAACATTTCATAAGGATAAATAAGAAATCAGTGGCAGGTCAGGGAGAAAATTAATTTTCCCTGATTAGCCTAGAAATTTATGCACCTGAACACATGCCATCTCTTACATGATGAGACAAAAAGGGGGGAGGCGGGGCTCATGTGGTGGGGTAAGGGGAAGTATGGACTAAGAGAAGGTGGTGAAAGATGAGAGAATGGAAAGTAGAAAACCTCTTAAGGTCATGTAGGGCAAGTCTCCAAAATTTCTGGCTCAATTCTTTTTTGGAACATGTGTGAAATGAATGTAAACTCTTAAGTGGATAATATCTGCAAAATGCTGCATAAATACAAGGTGTTACTGTTATTTTGAGGTCAACCCTAAGCCTCTCCACAATGCAACTCAGAATAATATTTGTGCGGCTCCCAAGTCCACACTCTCTTCAGCAGGGATTTGTTTGCAAAAGCAAACCTTGATGATGCTGATTGGCTGGATTTCTGCCCTGCATGCTCTGGCTGCCTCGTAATCCTTGACTTGACCTTCAGCCCACACATCTGCTGGGGATGCAAACATGATCTTCACCTGGCTTGCTTTAAGCTTGTACATTTCATTTCTGTTCATGCCTTTGCACAGCTGAAAAGTAGTCACTTCAGACACCAATATGTGATATTAAATACAGCCTATTGGGTCAGCTGCAGTGATAATTTGATGTATGATTTGCTGGAACCCATATTAGATGGCAACTACCATTCACAGATGGCCTTTAGGATGCATGGTTATTCTTCCCCCTCCCCTAGCCTGTGCAGATGCTTAATTAACTTTTCTTGGTCTCCATCCTGGCGTGAACTTTACCTGGAACTAGTCATACGTATCATTTCCTCCTCTTATAATAGAAGAGAGAAGAGGTAAAACTGTTCTGAATCCCAGCATGTGATGCTTTAGATTTCTGTAAGCATACAAGTATTTTTCACCACTTGACATCTTTGGGAAGTGGTCTGTTTTTAGCTCTTCATTATTTTTCCCTCCTGAGGACAGTTTTCTCTACTTAAATGGTATTCGATACTTCTCTCCTATTGAACTGAACACTAAGGGACTCCCATATTCAGGGAGAGATAGATTGAGGAAGGATCCTTGAAAGGAAAATTACAGGATTAGTTAAAAAGGTCAGAAGTGAATCAGGCAAGGATTGTGTCCTGGAACCTTAGAGTGTATAAGGCATCTAGAAGTATATTGGAACTCCCACTTTCAGAAACTCAATATATAGAAGTTGGAAATAAATTAAAACAGGGCATCTTGAAAATTAACACACAAGTCTAGATACATGCCTTTAGTTAAATAGTTTTAGTTCACTCACAAATTTTACAGAATAAAAATTTTGCAAAGAGCAAAGTTTAAATGATTTAAGTATTGAGTTACAGTGTCAAAGACCAAGAAGTGACCATGAGTAGCCTGAATGAAGCATTATTTCAATAAGATTCCTACTTATCTAGATGTAAGACTGCTCAAACCTCAGGCCTCCAGGATACAAAATAAAATCCAAAACTTTGAAATGACTTCTAAGCACACCTATAATACTGTTTAAAAAGTCTCTTGTACCGAAGTCAAGTTCATAGACTGCCATAGTGTAACTGACTCTTTAAAATTTTTATTGATATTTCTTGTTTTTATACATTTCATTTATTATATATAATACATATATTGTATATATATGTATGTACTATAAAAAAGAAAAAAAGTAATTTAGTAAAATTAATCAATATATTTGAAAGTATTTAGTAAAGTGCGAGGCTGTATTACTAAAAGTAAAATACAAAATCTTAGTACAAAAATCTTGACATAATTTTAAGCTCAGCCTTTTACCACACCTTGCTTATAGTCCCATAATATAGATAGCAATAGCCCACAATCCATTC
This sequence comes from Phalanger gymnotis, assembly GCA_028646595.1. Classification (NCBI taxonomy): domain Eukaryota; kingdom Metazoa; phylum Chordata; class Mammalia; order Diprotodontia; family Phalangeridae; genus Phalanger; species Phalanger gymnotis. The sequence continues at coordinate 7,541 of JAQQSZ010011691.1, read as the reverse complement.
TCTAAAGAGAAGAGAAGGAGGAACATTTGTGTCATTTCTTTTTAGGCAATACCATGATCATTATAGTTTCAAAGTATTTGGTTTCCTTGTTTATTGCTGTTCTTTTCACTTACATTGCTGTAGTCTTTGTGTACACTGTTTTCCAGCCTTTGCTTACCTCCTCTGCATCTGTCCACTTAAGTCTCCCCACAAATTAAAGTTTAATCTGTATTATTAACATTTTCCTTATCATTTTCTTAAGTCTAGACAGCAATAAAACAGTAACTCAAGCCCTTATTTGTAGTTGGCTGATTTCTAAAGTATAAATGTTAACACCAAAAATTTAACCATCAGCTCTAGGAAGCTCTAGCATGCTCCATAGATTCCCCAATATTCCTCTGCAGCCTTAACTTATGACCTTCTATTTTGTTCATCCTTTCTTACAATCAAAGGATATTTTTGGTATATATGGGGACTTTCTGTTTTTGAACTTCTCAGGGCATGTTCCTATCAATGGGATCTGTGAGGCAAAGAATATAAACATTTTATCCACTTTTAAATAAAGCTCTAAATTATAAATTATGGAAAAGGTGACCATCTGCACTGGTAGAAGTGGCTTCCCTTTAGAAGTTCCTTATGCCAATGCAATTACATATCTAGACAAACAAACAAAAAATCTTACTTCTGTTAGTTCCTCATTTTCTGGTCCATAATAGAGGAGAAGAAAGATTCCAAAGAGACTAAGGATTCCTACTTCACACGTTATGCTGAATGGACAGCATAGTACAGTGGGAAAAGCTCTGAATTTGGAGTCAAAGGACCTGATTTCAAATCTTGTCTCTGCTACTTACTGTCTCTGTGTCTGTGTACAAGTCATGTAACTGCTCTGTAAGCTATAAAATGAGAGAATTGACCTAGATGACCTCTGAGCCTCCCTGAGAGATGTTACCAATATACCCTAGAACATGTCTAAATAGCACTGAACAAATGAAAGATTTGGAGATCAACTCTAAGGTTCTCTACATATAATGATGGGTTCCTGTGACTCCAAACTCTTTCCTTCAGGCTTTGTTTGGAGAAGCTGCAGATTTAGTATGGTTGGTCTGCATCACTGCCCAGCTATGGCTGATTTATAATCCATGGCTTAACCCTTGGTACACACCTCCATTGTGTTGCAAACATGATCTTCATTAGGGAAAACAATGACAAAGGTCCAGTCGCTCCAGACTACGCAGACTTGAAGGATCCTAGAACTTCATATCACATTTCGAAATTTTCACTAACTCCCTCCACACACTAGGGGCATGGCTGTATATTTTAGGGATGCTGGTATACATTATGCCATGCTATTTCTACTTCCTATGCAATATTTTGTTACTCAAAACTGTGAGAATCATGTCTCTAGCCTCCACTAAATCATTATTCACAGAACAGTAAGAAACCAGGAATCAAATATTAAACTAAGAAAAAATAGCAAAATATTTAATTAAGGCAAAGTAGTAAAATATTTAAGATAAAATAGCACTGAAGAATAAATAGGCACCAAAATCATTTACTAGCCCTCTCCCTGCCCTAAACACACATGCATGTATACAACATCCTATATCCCATAAGTTTCTAGAGATATCACTATCTTGACAAATCAGATGACTGGGTTTCTTTATTGGCTTGAGTATTTATGAAGCTCCTTGGGGTTGGGTTTGTCTCACCCACCTCTTGCATTGTCAGCTCCTAATATATGGAGTTAATACCCTCAGTTCCTCTCCTTCCTGGAAGACCATTGATGTCAAGTATAAATTCAATTTCAGCATCTCATCCTCAAAATACACCCCTGTGTCCCCTGCTTATATCTTTAGTATGTTCTGAGGGACCAGCTTCATCCAGTATGCCTGGTGTATCTCTTTCCTCATTACAGCTCCAAACATTTACCTTCTGATCTAGCACAGACTTCCCAAATATCCTGTAAGTCTTCTATTCAGTCACTAAATATCATCACTTGTTTCACCATGGCTAAGCAAAGGCAATTTATCAAGACAAAAGGAGTGAACTAGGTTCAGACACCATATGTTGGTGGTACCATTTGACTCTGAAGGGATGTAGTGGGTGGACAGGTGTGGCCTGAGCAAAGGGTAGCAAAGGTGTCCTGGTGCTTGGGATGGGGGCTGGGGGCAGGGTTGTGGTGAAGGTAACCTAAGGAAAGAGCTAAAAATAATTTGAATTGGAGACAGCCTTAATCATGAGGAGTGGTAGAAGAGGGTGTATTCAGTCAATCTTTAACTAACATTTATCACCTATTATGTGTCAGGCACTATGCCAAGTACTGAAGGAAGCTACAAACTAATCTCTATACTCAAGAAACTAGGAATCTATTGGGGTAGGAGAATTATATGTGACAACTGTGGCCTTGAGTAAGGGACTGAGGAAGGAATCACATAAGAGCAGAAGGAACAGGTTCTCTAGCATCTCTGAAAGGGACCTCTTGTTACGATATTGTCCCAGAGCCTCATCTGTTGTCAATATACCTCTGGCTAGGATTTTAGAGGCAGGCTCACTGGTAGCTATAAAAAATGATAGCTGACTGCCTTTTATGAAAGGAAAAGACAGAAAAATCCCAAAAGCATAAGTAGGATTTTGCTAAGCAACTCAGCCCAATCTCTATGATGATCTCAGTTATTAGAAAAAGGTCAAATAATGTTCTATATTATCTATTTATGACAATAGTTACTTCAGGGTGTCTAGAGTGTTAGAGTCAGGAGAGCTAAGTTGGCCTCAGATGCAAGCAGAACAATGAAGAGCAAGTTACTGAAAAATCTGAGAGCCTCAATTTAGACACCCGTAAAATGGGAATAATAACCACTATCTTACCAAGCTCACAGGTACAAATGAGATGATGCACATAAAATATTTTGTGAACTGTAAGTTCACATAGTATAAATTTAAGGCATTGGTTTTAGAATTTAGCTCCCTTAGAAATGACTTCTAGTCGAAGGTAATCACTTTATAGATGAGGAAACTATTGATTCCAGAAAGGAGATGTCACTTGAGTTCAAAGTGAATGGCAAAGTTGGGACCTGAAACCAGATCCTCTGATTTCATATACTTAACATGACAGATAAATGTGAGCAATTACTATTAGGATGTATTTTAGAAGGACTTCCATTAAAAAAAATATTTTAAATACACAAAGCCGAGACAGTAGTCAAAATAAACTTCAGTTATCTGGGAAATTCAATTATGGAAAGAGACTTTGTCCCTCTAAATGCCTAAATGGGTTGCTACCAGACTGTCATTCAAATTTGACATTCACACTTTTCTCATTGTAAGATGTCATAATGTAAAGTAACTTCATTAAGAAACACGCCCTATGGTTCTGCAGTGGGAAATGTAGGCGTAATTTTGTTGTGACTGTATAGAATTATTACTGGTAGGGGTTTATGAGAAATCATTCTTACAGTGGCAGTTTACTTAGGACAAGGAGAGCAGAGAAATTTGCATGATGAAATAATCCTATTTACATTCCAGATGTGGTGTAATTACCTGAGTAAGAGTTTGACATTGAAATGGAAAGAACCAAAGATGCCAAGCAAGACTTGTTGTTAGCAACTCCTCTGTCCCTAGTTCAAAGAAACCAGAGTATGTTTCCTTATAGTCAATAATCATAACTAAAACATTATGCTCAAAGTTTAATTTTTTATTCCTGAAATGTTTGATTGTGGCTTTAATTTGACTTTTAGTGACTTTTAGATTGTAAACGACTTTTAGCCATATTATGAAGAACTTCCTTAGAGACTCTCAGAGTCAAAAAGAAAAGGAAATGAAGGGATAGAAATAGAGAAGGGGAAACAGATAACAAGAAGAGAGACAAAGGGAATGAAAGAGAGAAAGGGAAGAATAATAAACCAGTAATGGAAACCTTTCAGATTATGCCCTGGCTGATATAATTTGAATGGGATATTTCCCATAGTGGAGGATGTTTTCATTTTGTCAGTGTCAATAATACTGTTCATTAGAGGAAGTTTACTTTTCAGCTTCAATCAGTCAATTTGTATTTATTAAGCACCCACTATGTGTCAAGCACTGAGCTAAGTGCCATGGATACAAAGAAAGACAAAGGACAGTCTCTGCTTTAAAGGAGCTCACAGTCTTATTGGAAAGTAATATACAAACAACTATGTACAATTATGTCTTTGTATTTCAAAAAACAAGAAAGATATAAGATAAAATGGAGGCATACAATAGAGGGAACAGACTAGAAATAGTAAGGATCAAGAAAGGCTTCTTTTAAAAGGTAGGACTTTAGCTGAGACTTTAAAGAATCTAAATAATCCAGAAGATGGAAATGAAGAGCAAGAAAATTCCAGGCATGGGAGAGAGCCTATGAAAACGCCCAGTCTGAAGATGGAGTGCATTGTTCAAGGAAGAGTAAAGAGGATAGTGTTAGTTGATCACATAATAGATGGGGGTGAATAAGGTATAAGAAGATTGGAAATAAAAGAGTGGTCCAGATTTAAAGGGTTTTTAGTGCCAAATAGAGGACTTCATATTTGACCTTAGAGGTAACAGAAAATTACTGGAGTTTAATTAAATGAGCAGTGAAGGATGGCATAATCAGATTTGTATTTTAAGAGGATCATTTTGAAAGTTGGGTGGAGAGAGGACTGAAGTGGAAATAGATGTGAGTCAGGGAGACAAAGGAGCAGGCTATTGTAATAGGTATGAAGTGATGACAAATTGACTGCACAAGGGTGCTGGTAGTGTCAGAGGTCCAAATATGAGAGATGTTCCAAAGGTAAAATCTACAGATTTGGCCTCAGATTGGCTCTGAGGGATGAGAGAGTAAAGCATCACGAATGTCATCTAGGTTGTGAGAATGGTGACTAGGAGAATGGTGGCAGTGTTTAGAAGCAAGACAATGAGTTCAGTTTAAGGCATGTTGAGTTAAAAGTGTCTATTTGACATCTAATCAGATATATTCAAAATGGATTTGGAGATGTAAGATTGAAGGTCAGGGAGAAAGCTTAGGACTGGACAAATCAATCTGGGAATCATCTACATAGTGATGATAGTGGGATCCATGGGAGCTGATGAGATCACCAAACGGAGAAGAAGAGAAGCAATCCCAAGACAGAATTTGGGGGGACACAGATGAGTAACAAACATGACCTGAATAAAGATGCAGGAACAGAACCAGGAGAGAGAGGTGTCATGAAAACCTAGAGAGAAGAGTATAAAGAAAAAAAAAGGTGATCAAGAATATGAAAGAGAGGTAAAAAAGGATAAGGTTTGAGGAAAAGCCTTTAGATCTGGCAATTAAGTGATCATTGAAATCCAGAAGAATGTCAGAATCCTTGTGCTTCTACCAAGACAAATGGATTATATCGATAAGTGTGGACATAGGAATTAATTGTTCTTTAAATGTTTGATAAAATTCACATGTATAACCATCTGGCCCTGGAGATTTTTTCCTAGGGAGTTCATTGATGGCTTGCTCAATTTCTTTTTCTGAGATGGGGTTATTTAGTTATTTTACTTCCTCTTCTGTTAACCTGGGCAATTTATATTTTTGTAAACATTTATCCATTTCCCTAAGGTTGTCAAATTTATGAGCGTACAATTGGGCAAAATAATTCCAATTATTGTTTTAATTTCCTCTTCATTGGAGGTGAATTCAACCTTTTCGTTTCTGATACTGTTAATTTGGTTTTCTTCTTTCTTATTTTAAATCAAATTGACCAAAGGTTCATCAATTTTATTGTTTTTTCATAAAACCATCTCTTAGTTTTATGTATTAATTTAATAGTTTTCTTGATTTCAATTTTATTAATCTCTCTTTTGATTTTTAGTATTTCTAATTTGGTATTTAATTGGGGATTTTTAATTTGTTTGTTTTCTAGTTTTTCCAGTTGCATGCCCAATTCATTGATCTCCTTTTTCTCTATTTATTCATATAAGAATTTAGAGATATAAAACTTCCCCCAATAACTGCTTTTGCTGCATCCCATAAGTTTTGGCATGTTGTCTCATTATTGTCATTCTCTTGAATGAAGTTATTAATTGTTTCTATGATTTATTCTTTGCACACTCATTCTTTAGGATTAGATTATTTAGTTTCTAATTATTTCTTATTTTATTTTCCATGGTCCTTTATTACAAATAATTTTTATTGTATCATGATCTGAAAAGGATACATTGACTACTTCGGCATTTCTATGCTGGATTCTAAGGCTTTTATGCCCTAGTATATGGTCAATTTTTGAGTATGTGCCATTTATCACTAAGAAAAAGTATATTCCTTTTTATCCCCATTCAGTTTTCTTCAGAGCTCTATCATATCTGCCTTTTCTAAAATTCTATTCACCTCCTTAACTTCTTTCTTGTTTATTTTGAGTTTAGGTTTCTCAAGTTCAGAGAGGGGGAGGTTGAGGTCTCCCACTAGTATAGTTTTGCTGCCTATTTCTTCCTGTAATTCCCTTAACTTCTCCTCTAAGAATCTGCCTGCTACACCACTTGGTGTATATATGTTAAATAATGATATTGCCTCATTGTCTATGGTGACTTTTAGTAGGCTATAGTGTCCTTCCTTATCTCTTTTAATAAGATCTATCTTTGCTTTTGCTTTGTCTGAGATTAGGATTGCTACCCCTTGTTTTTTAGTTTAGCTGAAGCACAATATATTCTGCTCCAGCCTTTTACCTTTTCCCTGTGTGTATTCCCCTGTTTCAAATGTGTTTCTTGTAAACAACATATTGTAGGAATATAGCTCTTTGCTTAGCTTTTTTATTTTTTATTTACTTAATATTTTTAGTTTTCAGCGTTGATTTTCACAAGAGTTTTAATTACAAATATTCTCCCCGTTTCTACCCTCCCCCCCACTCCAATATGGCATATATTCTGATTGCCCCTTTCCCCAGTCAGCCCTCCTTTCTGTCACTCCACTCCTCCCCATCCCCTTTTCCGTTACTTTCTTGTAGGGCAAGGTAGATTTCTATGCCCCATTGACTGTATATCTTATTTCCTAGTTGCAAGCAAAAACTTTTTTTTTGAACATCTGCTTTTAAAACTTTGAGTTCCAAATTCTCTCCCCTCTTCCTTCCCCACCCACCCTCCCTAAGAAGGCAAGCAATTCAATATAGGCCACATGTGTATCATTATGTAAAACACTTCCACAATACTCATGTTGTGAAAGACTATCTATTTTGCTCCTTCCTATACAATCCCTCTTTGTTCAGTTTTCTCCCTTGACCATGTCCCTTTTCGAAAATGTTTGCTTTTGTTTACCTCCTCCCTCTATCTGCCCTCCCTTCTATTGCCCTACCACCTTTTTTATCACCTTCCTCCTTCTTTCTTCTGTGGTAAGACAGCCAATTGAGTGTTTATGTTATTCCCTCCTAAGGTCAATTGTGATGAGAGAAAGATTCACTCATTCCCCCTCATCTGCCCCCTCTTCTCTCCCAACAGAACTGGTTTTTCTAACCACTTTTATGCAAGATAGTTTACCCCATGCTATCTCTCCCTTTCTCCCTCTCTCAATACATTCCTCTCTCATCCCTTAATTTGATTTT
>JAQQSZ010011690.1:0-12188 GCA_028646595.1 Phalanger gymnotis | reverse complement strand
CCTGTAGGACAAGTTAGATTTCTGTACTTATCAGGGTATGTTATTCCCTTCTTTAACCAGATCAGATGACAGTAAAGATCAAATACTGCTCTTCTCCCTCCCTTCTTTCCCTCTACGAAAGTGTGTTTTTGTGCCTTTTCATTTGGTGTAATTTACCCTTTTCTACTACCTCCTTACCTTCTCTCTCAAAGCCCTCCCTTTACATCTCTTAATTATGTTTTTTATCCTTACATCAGTTATTTTATACAGACATTCACGGTCTATATGTATCCCTTTCAGTTGTCATAATAGCTATACTATTCTCAAGATTGACATGTATATGTATACATATAAAACATACATAAGACGATATAATTCTATATAAAGATGTAAATAATTTGCCCTTATTGATTAATAAGGTTTGTGGGGGTTTTCCCCCCGTTTACCTTTTTATGACTCTCTTGAGTTTTGTATTTGGAAATCAAAAGTACCACATTACTTCTTAATCAGAATTTTTTTTAAATAACAACCTCATACTGAAACTGAGTTAGCTTTGCCTTATATACTAAAACATCTACCTGTTTGGTTTAGCTCCTCAAAATTAAAAATCCCACAGCCAAACATTTCCCTTCATGACAGAAAACTTCCACGACAAGGCTCTTCCCCAAGTCTCTCTTCCAAGACAGTGAAAAATAGCAAAACTTTCCTGTTGTGGTGGAGTAAAAACTCCTCTGTGGAAGGAAAGAAACAGCTTGCTTAACTCTAAATTAAACCTCATCAGAATCGTTTATCTTTGTCTTCAGTTTCATTCTTTCTGACTTCATCTGTAGACTTTGGGACCTTTTGAAATCTGCTCTCCCAAATCCAGGATGCGTACCAAACAGTGCCCGCTTTCTTCTTTTCTATCGCATATTCTAAGATGGAGTAGTCGTTCATTCCCCATACTCCTAAGGATGTGATATATGACCTAACTATGGCCGCTGAAGAAATGAGTTGTTGGAAGTTACATAGAGTAGTAACAGAGTTGGGATTCCAGCCAGAGTCAGTTATGATTCCAGTGCTTTCCCCGTCTATGACACTGGCTCTTACATTACATGGTCATTTCTTTGTGCAAGTAGGACTTTTTAGAATTGGTAACCTCCCTCTGGAATTCCTACTGAGGTATAAATATCACTTATCAAATAGGCAACTTGACAAATATGTTAAGGATAAATTTAAATGATAAGGTTGTGTACAAAGTGCCATTAGTTTAAATTAATATTTTACTAGTCTGAGAAGAGGAGAATATTTCATAACATAAGATGCATGTCATTTTTTATTACGCCTGAGCACAAAGTTCTTTTATCCCACCAACCTGATAGAACAAGTTGGAGGAATAAGAACTTGATATTCCAAAGGTTGTTGGAAAGGTTGTAGAAAATAATATGTTAGTGAGAAAGTTCATTTTCTCTTTCATACAAAAATAGTTTAGCACTAAGGAAATGTTCCATCTCTGGATAAACTGGATAAATTCTGGAAATTAACCCCTACCTGACTTCTTCTCCATTTACTCATAATAATTAGGAAATTCTAATGCTTAAGAAACTTTTTACTAAGCTAGGTTCTATATTTTCCATCTTTCTAATGAACAAGTATTTTCTTTGGTTTGTTTTGTTTTTTTTCTTCTTATAGACATCTCCATCAAACTGGGAACCTGACTGTGGAGGCTATGGAGGAAACTTCTCGGGATCCTATGGACTGTACAGATGAGGACATTGCTGACAAGGTAATTACTCGACCTGGACATTTGTTTTCATCAGAAGACCAGCACCTGAGAGAAATCTGGAGTAAAACTTGAAATATATGTTCATGTAAATTGCCCTTTGTAACAAGCATGTTTTACTATCTCATAATTTAAGGCTTAAATACTTAATTGTAGTGAAGCACTGTGACTTTCTTCTCAATTTATCTGTCTACTTCTGTGCATTTAGTCCTTACTGACAGGTATTTACTAAATAGCAAGAAAGTATAAGAAGGTATAGGGAATGATAGGAGCAGCTAGGTGGCATAACAAAAAGAGTGCCTGCCCTGAAGTCATGAAGACCTGAATTCAAATATAACCTCAGACCTTACTAGCTGTGTGACTGGGCAAATCATTTAACCTCTATTTGCTTCAGTTCCTCATCTGTAAAATGGGAACATGCCAGAGAAGGAAAGGGCAAACCACTCCAGTATCTTGGCCAAGAAAACCCCATGGACTTGGTCATGAAGAGTGGGATACGACTGAACAAATAGGGGATGATGCTTAAGATGGTGTACTCACAACCCAAATTATCTTTGGGCATGCTGTTTCTGTGCTTTCTGTGCATGACTTGACTTGAATATATTCCTTCAAAGCCTCGTGGAGTTCTTGTCTTTTTCAACAAGCACCCAGCTCTCCTGTGGTAGGAAAGGGGAGTTAGAAGCAAGGGGGAACTCAGCGGTGGGGGTGGCAGGAGGAGGGAGCAGATTGGGGCAGCCTGAAGGCGAGGCATATATGGAGAGACAGAGCCTAGAGAGGGCTTGACTCCAGGAAGTGAGGCTGAGTTACAGTGTCACTCACTGTCCATGTGACCTTGGACAAGTCATTGAATTTCTTTAGGGTTGGACTAGATGTTACGAGATCTTTTCTAGCTCTGAACGTCTAATACTACAAGCAGATTGACTCTTTATCAAGAGACTTCAGGCTAAGAGACCTTCTCCCCACCATGGAGTCCTCGTGGTCTCTGAGAGAAAAGGAGGGGAAAATCAAGAGCTTTTCCAGATGATTCAAGTTCTACCTAATTATTAGCTGGGCAAGTCACTTAGCATCTCTGAGCCTTGCTTTCTTCATGTGTAAAATGAGAATACTAATAGCATCTATCTCACAGGGTTGTTGTGAAGATCCAGTGAGACAGTATGTGTAATGTACTTTGCCAGCCTTAAATTACTATATATAAATATGAGCTATTTTTGTCACGTTCATTGTTTAGTTTGAAACCCTAAGCAAACTAAAGCTTGAAGTAGGTGGTTTATCTTTGGTATCACTCAACACCCTTGCATGTGCACGCACCTGTACACACACACACACACACACACACACACACACACACACACACCAACCACCACCATCTCCCAGGATCCCAGTACTTTCTAGCTGTTTTCTGTTTGCTTAGAACTTGCTACTCCTCTGCTTCACTCAAATGTGCCTTCCACTAGTGTCTTCTTCTCCAAAACTATCTTTTACTCCCCTCAAAATGTCCGTTTTTAAGTATACTGACCATAACTATTAAAAGGAAGCATGATACAATGGAAGGAACATTGGCTTTGTTAGAGCTGGAAAGTATTCCAAAGTTCATTTAGTCCACAGGTATTATGCTTGGGCTGAGGAGATTGCTTCTATTTGAGTTGAACACTTCTCATCTAGTCCAGGCCTTTAATTTTTTTTAATAAAGTGAAATTCAAAGTCATGAAGTGACTTGCTCAAGATTGTACAGCTGGTTAACAACAGAGTCAGTGCTAGAACCAGGGCTCCTCATTCCCTGTTTAGTGTCCTTTACACCACCACTGTCTCCTACAATACAATGTTGTTTTTAAAGGTAGTTATTTCTTAATATGTGGTTTAGTACTTTTTTTTTATTTTTTTAACACTATAGAATATCAGCATATAGTTCTGATTTTGCATATTACATTTTTTAAAATTAAGCTTAGATAAAATGATATTACTCTAATATTTTCTGTACTTCACAAACATTAAGTGGATTTTTTTTTCTATTCCCATTTATACGATCTTATTTTAAATGAAGTAACTTATAATGGTATATCATTAAGGCAGAATTCATGACTTCAAACATAACCATGAATATGCCTGAATGGTCCAGAATCTCAGGATATAAGGAATTCTCTAAGTAGAAGGCAGAGGAGTTAAAAGCATTTATTGAAACTCAAAAGTAGCAGACCCACAGACCAGTGTCCCCAGTTCGACATCCTGGCAAGAATGTTCCAAAACCGGTATGCCCATTTCACAATAGTGACCAGGAGGCCACAGAAAAACATTATGGCAGCAAGCCAAGCCATACTGGTGCTTCCCCACCAATGCCAAGACCCTCCAGCAAGAAGACCCCTCACTGGCCTCAAGCCCTTGCTCAGCGCTCTCCGGTCTCCACAAGGGTCAGTCCTGCCTTTGTGTAGCGCCTGCTGATGTTGCCACCTCCTCTGCTGCAATGTCCAAGCTGTGTTCCAGCTAGCTGACTGCTTCCTCTCTCCTTCAGCTCTTAACTGCCTCACCAACTGCCTCTTAGCTCTGCTGCAACTGCTCAGCAAGCTCCTCCCACCACAGGCTTCCATTGGCTCCAGTTCTAGCCAATCTCCCCAGGACCCTGAGAGGCCCAGTCAAATGGGCAGGGAAGATCTTCCCATTCACTGATTGCCTTTACAAATGGCTAATGAAATTCCTCTTCATCATTGCTATGTCCATTTCTAATAATTCTATTATCTCATTTTTCAGTAGTACAATGTGAGGAAAATTATAACCACTGTGTAGAAAAGAAATAGATTTGTTTTTGAAGGATGATTATGGAATTGAAGCAGAGCTCTTTCCTTAGCCTTGTTCTGTTTAACATTTTAGAAAGAAGAGAGAAGGAGCTAATCAAATTTATAGATAACATTTCAATCATCTGAAACTTTGACAGGATTAAGAATATAGCTGATATATTATGTAACAGACTTGGTGTTAAAATACTTTGTCATCTTGGAATAGCGAATCAAAACTAACAAAATGAAATTTAATAGAGCTAACCAATCCATCAGCAAGAATTTATTATTCACCTACTATATTTAGACACTCTGCTAGATAAAAATACAATGAATGAAACAATCCCCACTCATAAGGAAGATAAAGTCCTTCACCTGGTTTGTTTGTTTGTTTTTTGGAGTGAGGAAGGCAGGGCAATTGGGGTTAAGTGACTTGCCCAAGGTGACACAGCTAGTAAGTGTGTCAATTTCTGAGGTCGGATTTGAACTCAGGTCCTCTTGACTCCAGGCTGGTGCTGTACTAACTGTACCACCTAGCTGCCCCAGCTTTGATTCTTTTATTGTTGTTCTTTCTATTTACATTGTCATAGTCATTGTGTATTATTTTCCTTGTTCTACTTCACTTTGCATGAGTTCATGTAGATATTTCTAAGCTCTGTTATTCATCACTTTCTCTCAATTCTTATAGCATAGTAATCTTCCATTACTTTCACATAACACAATTTGTTTAGCCATTCCTCAATACACCTATGTTTCTAGTTTTTTGCTGTATAAAAATGCTGCTATAAATATTTTGGTATGTGTGGAACCTTTTTTTTTTTGGTTAATTACCTACTTGGGGTATATGCTTAGCAGTGGAATCTCTGGGTCGAAATACATGAACATTTTAGTCACTTTCTCTGCATAATTCTGAATTGCTTTCCAGAATGGTTGTACCAATTCACATCCCCACCAGCAATGTATAGGTGTGCCTGTCTTTCTACAACCACTCCAACACTGACTATTCCTTTCATTTGTGAACTCCGGCAATTTCCTGGGTGTGAGATGAAGCCTCAGGGTTCTTTTGATTTGCATTTCTTTTATTACTAGTGGTTTGTGACATTTATTCATATGGCTATTAATTTACAATTCTTTTGAGAACTATTTAAAATTTCATTTGATCATTTAACTATTGGGGAATAGTTTTTGATCTCATATATATATATATATATATATATATATATATATATGTATCTTTTTGTTTGTCTATATGTATTAGATAGAGAGCCCTTATCAGTTGATATTTGATATGAAGATTTTTATTTCCCAGGCAACCACTCCCCTTCTTAGCATTAATTTTATTTGTGCAAAAGCTTTTCAATTTCATGTAATCAAGATTATCCATTTTATCACTTATAATTACCTCTATTGTTTGTTTAAGAAGTTATCCTCTATCACAAAAACTCTGAAATTATTTTTCATCCCCATTAAATTTGAAAGATGACAAAAGTCAAAAATAGTAACTAATGACTATGAGAAGATAGTTATACTAGTATACTATTGATAGAACTGTGACATGGTCCAACCATTTTGGAAAACAATTTGGAATTTTGCAAAAAAAAAAAGTTGCTAGACTGTTTTTTGTACCCTTTGAACCAATGATCCCCATACTGGTCATATCCTTAAAGAAAGTAGAAGACAGAAAGAACCCACATATGGCAGAATATCTATACAAGACTTTTCATGGTAGCAAAAAACTGGAAACAAACTGGGTGCCCTTTGGTTAGAAAATGTCTGAACAAAGTATTGCATTTGCATGGAATAAAATGCTGTTGTGCTATTAAAAGTGCTAAGTTTGAGAAATTCAGAGAAACACAGGAAGACATGTATGAACTAATAACAAACAACTACAACAACACAAACAGGAATGACACTTAATGGGCAATCTAACTGGGATTAATTGCAGTATCCAGGCTTGGTCCTAGAGAATGGAATCCCAGAGCCAACATGCTTCCCTCTTACGGGAGAACAAGAGGCCCACAAAAGCAGAATGTTACACGTGATGTCAAGTGTCATTTGGGTCCTTTCTGTTTAACTCATTTCTTCGTTAAATGGGAGTGAAAGGACGCACATATTGGGAAATGGCTGTGGTGGAAAAAATAAAAGGCATTGCTAAAATTTTAAAACACAGAATGGAGGAGAAGGAACTCAGAAATTCCTTGTTAAAATGGTATTTTTACATTCATTTTTAAAAATTTTGAGTTCCAAATTCTGTCCCTCTCTCCCCCACCCATTGAAAAGGCAAGCAGTATGATATCAATTATACGTGGAACTCAAAAATTCTATTATACAACAAGAAAAAAGCATAGAGCATAGCAGATAGACCAAGTTGTATCAGATATTGAAAAGTTATTGCTGTGGGAACCTGCATTGATGGCAAAGGGATTGGATACTTCAGTTTTATGGGACTGTGGAAGTGGGTACTTTGTACTCTGTTTTTCTAAAAAGCTCTCTTGTGAATAGACTCTGTTTTACTCTTCACCTCACATCAGTCCTGTGCCTCTTATTGCAAAGGTCATCTTCTTGGAGAAGAGAGTGACAGAACTAGAGAAGGATACAGCGGCAAATGGAGAACAACACAGCCGGTTAAAACAAGAAAACCTGCAGTTAGTGCACAGGTGAGCCTGCTTTGACTTTGAGGAAGGGAGCTATAGCATTAGTAGCAGTAAGAAGGCAGATTTGACTGTGGAAACCTTCTCAGAGTAATTATAAAAATGTCCAGACTGGTCCTGGCACCAGCCTTGGAGAGACCCCATTGTTTACACTCCTTTTATGTATATGTCCAGACTTTGGGAGATGCAAAGAACTCTTCATAGAGCATTTTAATGCAAGAAAGTCTTATAAATTGAGAAAAGCACCCCAAAAAGGGCTATAGATTATGAGAAGATTGTGCTAATGCTAGAGGAATAAGCTTGATCAGGAAATATCTTTTGAGCTATCTAGGTATGTGACTTTCAATTCAGCAAATACTTAGTCTAGAGCTATAACGATTATCTTGTTCAGTCTCTTCATTTTACAGATAAGGGAACTAAGGTCCAAAGAGGTGAAGGCTAGATCTAGTGGAAGTGAGACGTGTATACAAGTATATATGATAAGGGCAGTACATGGGGAGTTTTATATGGATGGGACAGACAGAAAATCCTGTGAGCATAGTATAAAATACCAAAAGGGTAATTATTTCTGGGTAGGGTCATCCCAGAAAGCTTCATAGAAGCTCCTTGAGGGCAAGGGTTTTCTAACTTTTGAATTTGTATCCCCAGCACCTAATACAGTGACTGGCATGTAATAAACACTTCTGAATGCTTGCCATTTGATTGGCTTCTCTGGAGCCTTAAGGAATGGCTAAGAT
The DNA here is from genome assembly GCA_028646595.1 of Phalanger gymnotis. Lineage (NCBI taxonomy): Eukaryota > Metazoa > Chordata > Mammalia > Diprotodontia > Phalangeridae > Phalanger > Phalanger gymnotis. The sequence continues at coordinate 4,291 of JAQQSZ010011690.1, read as the reverse complement.
TTTAATAGGCAGAGATTCTGGGGAAGATATTCTTGGTGAAGGAAACACCCGTCTCTGTGTCATTGATCATGTGAAGTTTAAGGTTTGCATAAGAGACAGCAAGTAGATCAAATTTGCCAGGCTGAGGGTTCACATGAGAAAGTAAAAGGTGATAAAGCCAAGGCTAAATTGTAGAGGACCTCAAACACCAAGCTAAAGAATTTAGACTCCAGGCTTTAAATAGTAGAGAGACATTGGAGAAATATCATGAATGCAATGTCTTAGAGAAAATATTCTGCCATTGTTGCACAATTTAGATTGGTCTGGGGAGATCAGATAGCTCATGGCAGCAGTCCAGGCATGAGACCAGCTCTTAACAACACTTTAAACTATGGCTGATGATATCCCCAACTGGAAGGTGTTCTTTCTCACCCTTTAATGTACTCTATAACTATTTCTGGCACCCCATTAATACAGAATTCCTGTATAGAGTCCTGGCATGAATGGTTTGAATTTATAATTTTATTTACTACTTAGAAGTTGTCGTCCTTAGTGAGAAAAAGAATTAATTTCATATTAAAGATTATAGCATAGAATCATTGAATAAAATTCAGAAAAATAAAACTTTGAATATGTGAGGAAAAAACTTTTAAGTAGTAAAAATGATTAGTATCATTGAGAGATTGGAGAGCTTTATAAGGAGAATAGTGGAGACACCATTATTAAGAAAGGTCAGATTTTAGGATAAGTTGTAAGGATCTATATGAGTCAATAGACTTGTTTACTTTCTTTATTGCTTTAATGTATGAGTCTATTATATGTTGATGGGTTCTGTTTTAAGGAACCCTGTTGTATAAAAATCTTTCTTTACTCTCACATTTATATAGAGAGTACCTCCTCTACAGCCTCTCTCCCCAGCTCACACTCAGTTGGGTTCCTAGGAGGGACAACTGCTACCTCAGATTCTAGGGGTAGCTTAGTGGTCTACACCCTCAAAATTGTAGCTCATGAGCCCCCACCAATGACCTTTTTCTTTAATAGTCAGCCAGTAGACACAGTTAGCTCAAAGCAGTATCATTTACTAAAATGGCAAAGTAAGACCATTAGCTACAAAACATTGTCCTCCACAAACCTGAGGTGTACTAATTAACAAATACACACAGTTTAAATAGAAAGAGTGGGAACAAATCTAAGAGTACAGTAGTAGTGAGGTACACATGTAGGAGACATGTGTGACTGAGGTGTCCCACACCTCCTTTTCTTGTGGTGTCCTCTTGCTCTTCCTCCTCTTAGATCAATATCTTTATTAAATGAGTTGCTCATCTAAGTTCCCTGGGGTATTTCTCCCTGCAGCGTAACTTCCAACTCCCAGGGCTAATTCTAGTTGGCTTTTCTCTCTGCTGCCAAAAGCTCCACTCCTTGCCTTGAGTGCTGCCTCTTTGTTTCTCTCTCCCTAGAGACTGTAAATCTCTGTCTCTCAGTGCTTTCCCCTGGACATAACATCTTTTACTGGACAAGTAGTTCACCTGCAAGATTCTGTGGCTGATATGGGTTTGCGAGAGCAGAGAAAATCCTTTGCCCTCTACCCCTACTCTTCCACTTCTCTCTGGTAGAGGCACAAAGATCATACTGCACAAAGCTGCTCCCTGCCTCAGATTTCTCACATGAATACTAAGTAGCAAACCTAGAACTCTAACCTTTCCCATGTCAAGATAAAGATTCTACCACCCAGTGCTTTCTCTAGCACCTGTCTATTTGAGACAAAACCCCCTCCGCTTTCTACCCCTCTCCCCCAGCCTTCTTTGGCCTTCTTTATCCATCAGATTGACCCCACTATCATCCTCACTCTTTCTCTTAATTCTGTATTGGCACTTTCCCTTCTGCCTACAAACACACTAATGTGTCCACCATCCTTAACAAACCCTCACCTGATTCTACAGTCAGGTACTAGTTATTGTTCTGTATCTCTCATCTCTTCCTTAGCTAAACTTCTTGAGAGAGCCATCTCTACACGGCACTTCCACTTCCTCTCCTCTTACTTCTAAACTCTTTGCCATCTGGCCTCCAATCTCAGCATTTGCCTGCAACTGCCCTCTCCAAATCTGCCAATGATCTCATTGCCAAATCTAGTAGCATTTTCTCAGTCGTTATCCTTTTTGAATTCTCTGTGGCAGTTGACCCTGTTAATCATCTTCTCCTCCTGGATCCTCTGTTCTCTCTAGATTTCATGATACAGCTTGCTTTTGGTTCCCCTGTCTGACCACTCCTTCTCAGTTTCCTTTGTTGATTCTTCATCCATGTCATACCCAGTAATTGGCTGGGGCCCCCCAGGATCTGTCCTGGATACTTTCCTCTTTTCCCTTATATCAGTAAGGCAGAATTCATGACTTCAAAGATAACCATGAATATGCCTGAATGGTCCAGAATCTCAGGATATAAGGATTTCTCTAAGTAGAAGGCAGAGGAGTTAAAGCATTTATTGAAACTCAAAAGTAGCAGACCCACGGATCAGTGCCCCAATTCGACATTCTGTCAAGAACCTTCCAAGACCAGTGTGTCCATCTCACAATAGTGACCAGGAGGCCACAGAAAAACATTATGGCAGCAAGCCAAGCCATACTGGTGCTTCCCCACCAATGCCAGAGCCCTCTAGCAAGAAGACCACTCACTGGCCTCAAGCCCCTGCTCAGCACTCTCCAGTCTCCACAAGGGTCAGTCCTGCCTTTGTGTAGCGCCTGATGATGTTGCCTCCTCTTCTGCCTCAATGTCCAAGCTGTATTCCAGCTAGCTGACTGCTTCCTCTCTGCTTCAGCTCTTAACTGCCTCACCAACTGCCTCTTAGCTCTGCTGCAACTGCTCAGCAAGCTCCTCCCACCACAGGCTTCCATTGGCTTCAGTTCTAGCCACTTCCCCCAGGACCCTGCGAGCCTCACCCCTGAAGCCCACTCAGATGGGCAGGGAAGATCTTCCCATTCACTGATTGCCTTTTCTTTCGGCCCCAAGATCTTTCACATCCATTACACAGGACAGTGGGAAACTGGTGTCAATAATACCATAACAATAAAACAATACAGCAAGGATAATACAAAATAAATACAAAGAACAACATCATCATTCCACCCCTTGAACGAATGGGTCTCAAAATCTTGGGGTAAGGGGTGAAGGTCTCATTTTCCATAGCTTCTTCTTGCTGAAATTGGATGTAGGGCTGTCCCTGCCCCAAGAGTCCCATTCCAGAGGTCAATTCTTTAGCCAGCTGGCAGGTGGTGCTTAGGCAGTCATCTGAAAGCATAGGGTACTTAAACCTAAAGGAGACAGAACTAGCAACAAGGTTAACCAAAACAAAGAACGAAAGAGTAGGCAAGTATGGACTATTATACTTCAAATAAAATCATCGTCATTCTGGTTGAGACTCCAATTATACGAAAATTAGATCTCATAGCCTAACTCAAGTAGGAAATGTTTCTTTTCAAAGGTAACAAAATAAGGAAACTAGGTCAGAAGGGTCCCATCCTGGATGGACACTAAGATTGCCCTCCAGGCCTTTTCCCCAGATACAAACTTTCATCTGTTAATCACACAAGATTACCTTCCCTCTGAGTGGCTTGTGGCATATATCAGCATCAGCCTACTTCCAGAGTATATTATTATAGCCCTATGAACTTTTGGGCCTCTTTCTTATTTGTAGGAGCAGGAAAATCCTGGATTTTTTTGTCAAGCTTGTGGGAGAATTTCTCACAGTCTTTTATTCCGCTATATACCCCAAAACTTTACAGTTTGAACTGGTCCTTGAATCTTTGCAGGGTTAATTTCCCATCCTTTGTTTTTTATATCCTCAATTAAAAATACCAAACTCTTTTCCACTTGATTCTTGTGTTTGAAAGTCAAATTTTCTATTCAGCTCTGGTCTTTTCATTGAGAAAGCTTGAAAGTCCTCTTTTATTGAAAGTCCATATTTTGCCTTGGAGCATGATACTCAGTTTTGCTGGGTAGGTGATTCTTGGTTTTAATCCTAGCTCCATTGACCTCCAGAATATCATATTCCAAGCCCTTCGATCTCTTAATGTAGAAGCTGCTAGATCTTGGGTTATTCTGATTGTGTTTCTACAATACTCAAATTGTTTCTTTCTGGCTGCTTGCAGTATTTTCTCCTTGATCTGGGAGCTCTGGAATTTGGCTAAAATATTCCTAGGAATTTTCTTTTGGGGATCTTTTTGAGAAGGCAATCTATGGATTCTTTCAATTTCTATTTTACCCTCTGCCTCTAGAATATCAGGGCAGTTCTCCTTGATAATTTCTTGAAAGATGATAT
>JAQQSZ010011689.1:0-12188 GCA_028646595.1 Phalanger gymnotis | reverse complement strand
TGTGAAAATCAATGCTGAAAACTAAACATATTAAAAATAAATTAAAATAAAAAAACTACTTAATGTCCTCAAGAAGTGTTACCTAGAGTATTGAAACAGCCTAATTCTTCTAATTGGCTGCCTGTCTTAGGTTCCCTGCCATCTAGTCCATCTTATACTCTACTGCCAAAGTGACTTTTTAAAATCTTAGATCTAACCGTACGATTCCTCTTTTCTTTGAACTTCAGTGGCTCCCTATTGCCTTTAGGATAAAATATAAAGTCTTTAGCTTTTAAAAGCCCCGTACAACTTGATCTCAACCTATCTTTAGACTTATTGGACATTACTCCCTCTCCCATGCTCTAGGTCAAACTGATTCCTCTATTCCACATATACATACCATATTCTCTGTTTTCCTTGTATCAATTACTGCAATGTCCACCACCACCCCAACTCCCCATTTCTAGAATGCACTCCCTCCTCATGTCTGCCTCATAGAATTCTTCTCTTCTTTCATATCACAGATATCCTTCATTGGTATAGGGGACTCCTAGATGAGTAGGCGGTTAGGTGGTGAAGTTGATAAAGTGCTGGACTTGAAGTCATGAAGATCTGAGTTCTAATTCTACTTTAGACACTAGCAGTGTGACTCTGGCAAGCAATCTAACCTCTCTTGGCTTGTCTTCTCATCTATGATGGAAAAAGGTTGGACTCGATGTCATCTAAGGTCTCTTCCAGTACCAAACTTTGATTCTAATTCAGGTTGGCACCTTTCTTGCAAATGTATAGCCTTAGAGTTGCCCAGAGCACTGAAATGTTAAGTGTCTTGCTCAGAATCATACAGACAGCCTGTGTCAGAGGTGACACTTGAACCTAGGTTTTCCTGGTCTAGAGATTGGCTCGCTCGCTATCTATTATACTATGATGCCACTCACAAAAATTTAATAGGAAAAAATATAAAGTCTGCTTCTCCTCCAAACTGTTTTATCTCTGTTTCCTTCATTGGTTCCTTTTTGTCCCCCCATACAATTAATTGCCTAAGACTGTTCTGGGCTTTGTCTCTTTTCTCTCAATACTTATTCCATTGATGATCTCATCCATTCTCATAGTTTCATCTAGCATGTTTGTGCAGATAATTATCATAGCTAGAGTCCCGTCCTTGATCTTTCTCCAGACCTGTAGACAAACTACTTCAACTACCTAAATGATGTAAAATAGGTTACAGAATGTGAATGAGTGATTTACAAATTAACAAGTGATGTAATGTGACGTGTGTGTGTGTGTGTGTGTGTGTGTGTGTGTATATGATAGAGAGAGCACACTAAAGTGATCTTATCAAGGAGGTGGATCAGAATTGGGAGCCCTTTTACTTTTGGTAAGAACAAGATAACTCAATGACTACCTTTGGTGCTGATTGAAATGATCATGACTTAGATGGACCCTCATCTCTACCAATGATGCTTTGCTGAGGAGCTGGATGAATTAAAAGCATCTGAAACTTTCTATGTAGGAGAACCTTTTTTTCTGATAGCCAGATATAATATTGATATATTGTGTCAAATCTGTCAGGAAGGTAAAACAATCAGAATTTTTTTCATAACTAGGGCTCAGTTAATGATGAGACAAACCCGTCCCAAAATTAATGATTCAGACCCCACACATACCAGTAGGTACCGGGTGAGTGACTAGCAGAAATTCAAAAAAAGCAGGCCATAGGTGAAAGTCCAGAGAGGTAGAAAACAGAGAGAAATATCAGATAGGTTAGTTCTGGAGTGTATTAGGGTGCCAGTTATGCAACCTGGAGTGGGAACCAGGCGAGGGACAATAAGTTACTGGTACAGGGACTCAAGACAAGAGTTTGGTCACAAAAGAATAAGAGAAAACAGCAATTAAATGTCTCTAAGGCCACAACAAGACCAGTAGTGAAGCTGCAGATGCTAAATCCGTGAGCTGTTGACCTATGGATGTTTATATACCCCTGCCAAAAGACATGGTTTTTCTTAAGTTCTCAGGGCGGGGGAGCTGATTCTTCAGGTGGGGGTTAAGTATGGTGACCACATGAAATTTGTGGGAGACTCCTGACTTCAAGAAAAGAAAAAGTATTTTTCATGAAAATTTGCAAAAGAATATATTTTGTCATAAGTCCCAATTTTTGGATTAGAAAATATAGTCACTGTGGGATCCAGTAGTCCTGGATTAGAAAGTAACAGGGCCACAGGTGCAGGGAGTCCAGCAGGATGATTATATGACTTTACGTTTGCTTTCCCATCATTCTATACTAGAAGACAATGTATTTGAAGACTAAAAAATATCCATGTGCTTAGACTCATAGAACATATTAACTCCTTAATTTCTGTGATTTGAGATAGTATGATTTCATAATTACTATATTACTGCTAGGATTGTCTGGTCCTACCTCAACAAATGGCTCAGTTCTTTGTAGTAGGAGACTTTCTGGGTCAAAGTGCTTTTCCTAAAGTGCAGATCATACCTCATCATTCTTCTCCTCAATAAACTGAAGTGGCTCCTTATGCCCTCAAATATAAACTCTGGCATTTAAAGTCCTGTGACAGCTAGAGCTGAACATGTGACTTCAAATAAATTCTCATGAAAAATGTAGTACAGTTGTACTATTACCTCCCTCCCTATCACATGAGAATAACAAGAACTATGCACCCAGTAGAGACTATATTTCACGTGAGAAGAAAGGTGAGCAGGCCTGATAGGTGTATTATAATGACATCATCAAATGACTTGAGTGGCCTTCAGCATTGGAGCCCTGGACATATGTTATATGTGTATGTGCTTCTCCATTTTTGTGGTAAAGTGTGGCCCACATTTATTGAGACATTTTTATCATTTTCTCATTATGCAATTTTAATAAATGTCTTTGCTTTGAGCTAAATGTGTTTTCTATCTGACTAGTAAGGGAAATACACTTGTGGGGGCTTTATGAATTCAGTTATAGAGAGTACACTTAACCTGCAGTAGCATTTGTCTGAAGTGCCCAATGTGCAAATCTGAGGGTATCCCTCGGTACTATGATGATAAGAGAGAAGAATTAGGGAATGCCAAATAATCAGAGAATGGAACATAGATTAATATATCCAGGTTTATCCTCAAGGCAAGCTGATATAAAAGGAATACTAGACAGTGATTCCCTCTTGTGCCTTCTCTGAATAAACTTAGAAATTCAAGGTCACCTGGAATTAAACTCAGATTTGATTTGTGAAAGAAATAGAGACCCTCTCTATGTACGACTTTCTACTCATTTCACTATCAAATTGGGATGGTTAGGGAGCTTGAATGATGTCAAGGGATTATGTAAATTGGATGTCACTGACTTAAACTCTTTCATTTCTCTCCGGACTCTGCTCCTAACTCTCTGAACTTCTTTCTCAACCATGTGCCTGCAAGGGTACATTTTTTTTGCTCCCTTTTCTATTATGTGTTCTTTTCCCCAATTAGAATATAAGCTTACTGATGGCAGGAACTGTCTTTTTCCTCCTACCTATATTCCTGTGCTTGGCACCATGCCTGGCATATCATACATGCTTAGTAAATATCATCAACTTCACTTGACTTAATATTGGAACTCGATAGTTTTGTACCTGACAAGGCATTAATGTCATTGTGAAAAGATCCCTAGATTTGGTGTTAGATGACCAGGGTTTTTAACTATTTATTGCCTATGTGACTTTGGGTAGGTCACTTGCTTTTCTGAGCTTCAATTTCCTGAGGGACTTGACTGGATAGTCTCTTAAGACCTTTGTACCTGTAAGTCCTAGATGAAAAAGGCTAACACACCATTAGGAGCCTACATAGCTAGATAGTATTTTGATGCAATATATGGAGCTGATACTGGATCTGTTGGCAGTTAAGAAGGGTTTATTTCTTTAAGAAGAGGCACTTAATGAGGGGCTATGACCCTTTGGACGAGAGCCACAAATAGAAAGTGCTTCAGCTTATGTCTCAATTTCCAAAAGGCCTCTTAAAATGAAGGAAAGTACAGAGTGAGAGAAAGCAGTAGCATGGAATTGAGCAGAGGTCATAATCAGAGCTTCAACTCCCCACTAGGAACACGTTAAAACAGAGAACTATGTTGTCTGATTAATCAAGGCATTTTTATTTCTTGAGAAAGGCAAGAGACAGACCATAACAAAGTAACTGGGAACCATGGCCAAACTGTTGATCTATGCTGAGTGTTAAGAAAAAATTCATAATCTTTTGAAAGTACTGAAAAATTAAGTGAAAGTAGTATGAATTTAGATGGGATTTAGAGGCAAAACGTTAGGAAATTTATGAGAGTATACGATATTGGCAGAGTGAGGCTCAGTAGCCAAGTCATGTTCTTTTTAAAAATTATCTGAGAAAGGTAAAGAATCCATGGATAATTGATTACAGCAAGTTGAGCAGATGCTCAGCCTTGTTCTGCTTATAGGAAATAAAGTCTTCAATGGGAAAGACATTTTCTCATAGTCCTTCGTGGGCAGCAATGTCTAGCTTACTCATAGTCCTTTCTTGTAAGGTTGATCATTTAATCAACAGTCTTTTATTAAGCATTCATTATGTGCCAAGCATTGTGCTAAGCACTGGCTAAAAATAGAGGGCAAAAACACCAATCTAATCTCTGCCGTCAAGGAGTTTACATATTGATGTTGGAGATACCATACAAACAAATGGGTGCATACAAAATACATATAAAATAGAAGGAAGGCAATCATAGAAGAGAAGGCTTAGGTGGCTGGGAAGTGGGGAGCGAACCAAGAAGACCTCCTGCCAAAGGTGAAATTTAAACTGGGTCTTGAAAAAGCCAAGGTTACTAAGTCTTTCAAAGTTGATTATCTTTACAATATTGCTGTTACTGTAGAGAATTCAGAAATGGAAATAAAATTGAGTTATTGGGGGAAAAAAAGAAAGAAGCCAGGGATGTCTAAAGGTGGAACTGAGGAGGAAGGGCTTTCTAGGCTTTGTGGACAGCCAGTGCAAAGCAAATGATCCACAAAATGGCATATGTGTTCAAGGAACAGTGGTATTGCTGGACCATAGCATGCTTGGAGAGAATTAAAGTATGAAAAGATTGGAAAGATAGGAAGGGCTGATTATAAAGAATCCAAATGAAGGTTGCAGCCAGGAAGGTTGCATCTAGTCCAGGGTTTCTAGGCATGCCTATTTATAGCAAGGTGACATGATAGATAGAGACCTTGTCCTGGAGTCAGGAAGACATGAGTGCAAATCCCACCTTAGATGCTTACCAGTTGTGTGACCGAGGCCAAGTCATTCAACCTCTGTCTCATTTTCCTCAACTGCAAAATAGGGACAATAATAATATCTGCCTCCCAGGGTTATTGTGAAGAACAAATGAACTATTAGTAACATACTTAACATAGTGCTTGGCACATAGCAGGTACTATATAAATGCTAGAGCTTATTATATTGTTATTATTTATTCATTACTTGGCTTTTTCTTTTCTGAAGTTCTCGTGTATGCCCAAATCAAAGTCTGCCACTAGCTTCTGTCTGAACCTTCTTGGGTAGAGGAAAATCATTTCTCTCTTGCATCAGACTGACAACTGGATACACTTGTAGGGTCAACAGAATTCCTTACCACTATAAGGGCAGTCACATATAAAATAGGAAACTAAGTATATATATATATGGTCTACCTATGTATGCATATATATGTATACATGTATGTATATGTGTATATACACATATGTATATATATATATATGTATCTCAAAGCAAAGCAAAATATTCAGAGACACTGGATTGGAGTACACTGACAATTATCTCAATAGGTCTTTAATAAATGGCTGCTTGAATGATCTATGCTATGCCTGTCTATTTGTCCTCCCCAAGCCTTTGAAAAACTTATGGTTCTCAATGTGGCCCACACCTTCCTGTCTCACTTCAAAAACTGAAGGTTTGGAAGACCAACAGAGTTCTACTTCTTTCAGCAGTCCTTTCTCTTTTATCAGCACAAGAGGTCTGTAAGTTTTGATCTTCTTGCCTCTCAGAGCAGGAGGGCAACATAAAAAGATCAGAGACATTTTTGTGAAATCTCTTTTTTTACCGAAGTCTGCTAGATTGAATGAGGGCCACCTTGGCCAGAGAGTTAGCATGAGAGAAATTGGACACCTATCTCTTAGGGAGAAATGCTTCACTTGTTAAAATGTACTCTGGCTGTACCTTTGGCCCTAGACAAGCAGAATGTTGTTATCCCAGGCAAGGTGGTGGTATTTTACAGCATGTCAGGGTCTGCCCCCACATTTCCTATTCCAGCCAGGAACATCTACTTCCTATATTCTTGACATTCCATACTAGCGCCCACTTGCAGGCCCTGGGGCTGGCCATGCTCTGAGACTGCCTCCTGCCTCAGCAGAAAACACAGGACATGTTTTCCTCTGGGCTTTTGTTCAAGTACTCTCTTCCTCCCATCTAGTTGATAGACAGAATCCCTAGTTTCATTAAAACAAAACAAAACAGCTCCCCTCCAACCCCCCGCATAGCTCAGATGTACCTCTTATAGAAAATCTTTCCTGAAATCTTTAGTTATTTGCGCTCCCCTTCCTAAAATTACTGGTATCCCACCCAGTCTAATGTAAACTTCTAGAGGAAGTTTTTGTCTTTGTATTACCCTATACATAGCATATTTTTTGTGCACAGTGGGCATATATTAGATGCCTTTTTGAATTGACTTGAATTTCTGGCTGTGTCAGGATTGTTAAGGTGCTGACTTCCCAGCTAACTGTGGCTTCCACTTCCCTGGTCCCACTGTTTTGCCTTGACTTCTGGTTTTCATATATTCTGATATCTGATTATTGGTCTTGTTGCACACCTCCTGTCTCAGCTTAGTTTCCAATATTTTCTTGGTTTCTTATTCCTAACATAATATCATAAATTTAGAGCTGGAAGGACCCTTTGAGGTCATTGATTCCAACCCTCTTATATTATAAATGAGGGGACTGAGGCACAGAAAAGTAGAGACTTGCCCAAGATCAAAAAGTTAGTAGGTGTATGAACGAATCCAGGACTTCCTGACTCCAGGTTTGGTATTCTATTTACTACGTCCCCCATCCATCTTACCTAGATGTTGGGTACTATGCTTGCCTGGAATCCTTGGCTTCTAGGCAGCCTCTGCATCCAGCCTGTTCCCATGCTTAGCTCCTACTATTGTAATTCAATTAATCAAATATGTATTAAACACCTACTAAACACAAAGTGATGCTGTGGCCTGGATCTTTGTGTCCAACCCTTGCTTTAACTCTCTCAGCTCTGATTTCTCACTTTGTCTCTGATATCTTTCCCCCCTCATCCTCCTCTTGCTTCTTGACATGACACAGTGTAGAAACATTAGTATGCAATTTTTTCAAGAGCATCATATGATTTAAAGCTGTAAGAGACTTTAGTAGTCATCAAGTCTAATTCCCTCATTTTACAGATGAGGACATTGAAGCCTATAGAGATAAAATATCATGCGTGTATTAATTAGCAATACTGGGATTTGAATTCAGATCCATCGACTTCAATCTGAGTATTCTTTCCCACTTCACCTTGCTGCCTAGCATTGATGAATGCTAAAATTAACATTTGTGGGGAAATTATGGCACCAACCAATATCCATACAACCCTGTGTTTGTGGGACCAGGAGAAATGAAGTAAAAGACTCATATTTACTTAGGTTTTACAGTTTACAAAACATTTTATATACATCATATGTGATCTGCCCAACAATATGAGTGTTAGCATTTTTATAGCACTTTAAAGTCAGAATAATACATATATACTTCCATATCTATATGTGTATATCTCATTTTATCCTCAAACAACCCTGGGAGGTAGGTGCTATTATTATCATTTTTTTTGAGAGGTGAAGGCAGGGCAATTGGGGTTAAGTGACTTTCCCGAGTTCACACAGCTATTACATGTGTCAAGTGTCTGAGGTCACATTTGAACTCAGGTCCTCCTGACTCCAGGGCCAGTACTCTACTCACTATGCCACCTAGCTGCCCCATGGTAGGTGCCATTATTATGCCTATTTTATGAATGAGAAAATTGAGGGTTAGAGATGGTCTCTCAACTAGTAAGCGTCCAAAGCAGGATTTGAATTGAGGTCTTTCTGACCTTAAGTCCAGCAGTCTAACTCCTCTATCACCCAGCTGCCCCAGTAACCCCACGAGGCAGGCTTTCTGCATTTTATTGATGAAGAGAACTTTCCATTGATAACTTAGCTGTCATTTCTATAAAGAGCAGCTGATATTTCTTGGTCCCTTCCATATCTGTTTTGTTAAGGTTCACACTGAGAGTTGACAAGCATACCAGATCTGGTCATACCATTGTAGTGATGTGAATTCTTTCACATTGATCACACTTAGCCTTTCATGTAGCTAGGTGGCGCAGTAGACAGAGCACTGAGTGGGCAGGGTGGGCATGTTTAACCTTGAAAAGAGAAGACATTCTAGCTTTCTTCAAATATCTTAAGTGCTGTCACACGGAGGAGAGATTTGGTTCCAGAAGGCAGAACTAGCAGCAATGGTTAGAAAGAAGCAATTTAGGTTTGATGTCAAGAAAAAATATTCTTAACAATTAGAGTTGTCCAAAAGTAGAATGGATTGTCCTGAAAAATTATGGGCAATGCCTCTTTAGAGGTCTTCAGCCAGAGGCTAATTGGTTGGTTGGTTGTTGTCCTTTGTTCTTGAAGAGGACCAAAATGACATCACTATGTTAGAGTTGAGTTTCAGTGTGTTGGACTGTGGCTGATCAGATCCATACAAGCTTGGAGTGTTCTACGACAAATTGGGCATAAATAGCCCATGTGAACATTTGGGTATCTCATGTTTTTTTGATATCTATATCTAATCTATGTCTATATCTATATCTGTATCTATATCATATAGGTTGGGTAAGGTGATTGCTAAAATTTCTTAAGGCTCTCAAATTCTGTAATTCTGTGCAATTGATAGAGGCAAAAGGAAAAACAAAAACTAGACATAAAGCAATAGTATTTATTTTAAAAAAAGGTACAAATTGAAAGTGATTATGATCAGTTCTGAAGTTAATGATAATCCTGGAAGTTGGTAAGTGATGCATCCAAACAGACTCTGGTGTTGGGAAGGGCTGGTGGTGGATGGAATGGAAAACAATGGTCTTTGTCATGACTGGCCAGGTTTATTCAGTCCCTGAATCCTTCTCATTTTGAAATAAGGGCAAGGCCAGTGTGCTCAAACTCTCTATCATAAGAGTTGGAGCAGAGGCTGTTGGTTGCCCAGTAACTCATCTTCTTCCTTTTGACCATTTGGGCTTGATGTACCATTGACTGATATCTGTTCCAGATTGCTTCCTTCATCATGGCTCTTTCATATTGTCCTGTCCACATTTTGGCTGTTCCCTCTAACAGAGATTCTTCCTTGGCATCTATTCTTAACTATTTCCTTTGCTTGGGCTCCTAGGTTCTTTCCCTCTCCTGGCTTCTGGATTCCCTGCTACCTTCATAACCATACAGACCCAGAACTATCCTAGCAAGGTATTTGGTGCTAACCTCTTACCTTCCTCAAATGTGACAGTTTGTGTCTCCCCTCTACTGGATTGATGATGTTCTCCTTCTTAGACCCTCATTTTCACTTGTCCCTTATGAATGCATTTGGATAATCAGAATGGCTGTATTTTCTTAAAGACATGGAGTATATATTTTGAATATGAATTCCCTTCTATTTAAAGAAGCTATTCAGATGGCTAATGTTCCTGGGAACTGAGACATAGTGGCTAAGCTGATGATTTATTCTTCTTGCAAGGCAAGATCATGGCAGCAGCTACAAACCTTGGCTTAAATGAAAATCTTTTAGTTTTCAGGTCAAATCACGTCTGACTTGATTTAAACCCTTGGTTAGTCAGAAGTCTGCTCGATAAAAACCTTCTCCTTTTCCTAATGTTCATTTTCCTAAAACTGTTTACCTCATGTCATTTTCCCTTAGACAAACACTGAAATTAAGTAGGCTTTTGAAGAAGGAACGATTGGAGTCCTCTACTTTAACTCACATGCAAACACTTGTGACTAGAGCTGTTTCATGACAGTCACTATGGGTGTCAAGCATTCCATGCTCTTGATGTTTGAAGAAGGAACCAGTGAACTTCCAGTCCTAAAACTCCTGCACGGGAGCAAGGAGGTGAGAGTGATGGTAACCATATTGAACAAATTCACTTAAATCCAGCTGCAAAATCTAGCCCTGGCCTTGGGGGTGGGTCACGGCACTAAAGGCCCACAACCAATAAGAGGTCACAGGGTTAAACTCTCTATTAATGTTGTAATTCCTCCAGGGGAAATGATGTCCTTTCTTAGCTCTCTGCCACTCCATTAAAGTGAGCAGCTGGCTCTGCCTTTGGCCAGTTTGGCTGTAAGATAGGCAACTGTTATGGCAACTGTTGTGGTCAAGGCAACTTGCTATTTTCACAGGGCAAGCATCTGTGGTTTGATTTCATTAAACATGGGGTAAGTTTCCAGGGATACCAAATGATGCTTGTGAGGTTAGATGACACAATTTTCCAATTTTCATTATCAATGTGATCTCTAGGTCACTATTGCTAATTATACTTGGCAAATCACAGATATGAACTGCCCACTGTGGGTAAAGGGTGGACTACTAGGTGTTAAGTACAAAGTAAATTGTATGTCTTGGTTGTTCCTTGCCCTGAGAGAGTTTACAAACTAATCAGGGTGATGCAGTAAGCAAGAATAAAAAAATGCAAGAAAGATGCTACTAAGCAGATAAAAATGTGATTATAAATTGAGGGGACTTAAAAAAAAATAACCAACTCATTTTTGAGAACCTTAATAGGGTTTTATAAGTCTATACTTTAAGGATCCATGATTTTTCTATGACTTTTGTCACTAAGGGTGCTTTCTCCAAGAAAAATAGGAGTAGCTAACATACAGTACACTATGGATCAGGACCCCTCAGGACTGAGTAAACATTCTTTGAAGGTTCCTGTGGCCAAAAAATTCATTACCCCATAGCCAGTTAGTGATGAATGAATCTTTCCAAACCTAGCTAGGTTGGTCCCTAGACAGCAGATAAATATTGTTGTTGTTCAGTCATTTCAGTCATGTCTGACTCTTTGTATCCTCACTTTGGGTTTTCTTGGCAAAAATACTGGAGTGGTTCACCGTTTCCTTCTCCAGCTTATTTTAAAATGAAGAAACTGAGACAAATAGGGTTAAGTGACTTGCCCAGGGTCACACAACTAGGAAGTGTCTGAGGCCAGATTTGAACTCAGGAAGATGAATATTCCTGACTTCGGGCCCAATACTCTATCTACTGAACCACCTAGCTACCCTGTGCTGCCACATAGCAGACATGTAGTACATCAATCTAGGCTCTCATCTGCATGGGTATTCCTTTTATTGGTTCAGATCACAGCCTCTCTTTTTGTCCCATCCTGCACAATTCTCATACATTTCCCTTTGTAAATGCTTCATTGAAGATCTTCTCCTTGAGAGAGGGTACTAGGCATTGTGGAAAAGGTGCGGGATTTCAGTTGGAGTTCAAATTCCTTTCTGTTTCTGACACTAGCTATTTCTACTACAAGCAAGACAGGCTTTGTTGTGAGGTTCCATTAAGTTATCATTAGTATTTTTCTGGGGGATATATTAATGCTTAGAGCATCTCAAGGATGCCAAAGTATCAATTGGGCTGCCCATCTATTTCTCTATACAATATATAATCAGGACAATAGATTGAACAAACTGATAGGAACTTCAACATTGAAATGGATGTACGCAATTATCAATGCTATTAAGAAGGTTCTGTTTTGAAGAGGCAGGGTGGTGGAGTGGATAGAACACTGCACTTAGATTCAGGAAGGCTTGGGTTTGAATTCTGCCTAACATACTAGCTATGTGCTTTTGGATAAGCAGCACCTATTTGTTCCTTAATTTCCTCATTTGTAAAATGGGGAGGCTGGACTTGATGAAATCAAAGGTCCTTTCCAACTCCCAATCTATTATGCCACAATTCCTGTGGCTGCTTAGGAGCATGGAGCAATTGCCATAAATTTTGGAAGCAGTTATGAATGTTAGTTGGGTGTCCTCAGGACAAACGGGAATGAGAAACTGTGATGAAAGGGGGTCATTCTCCTGACATTTTACATACTATCTATCTACTATCCACATTTTACATACTATCTATTCAATGGATGTGTTTCCCCCCCCC
>JAQQSZ010011687.1:0-12189 GCA_028646595.1 Phalanger gymnotis | reverse complement strand
GTCTCCTTTAGCAATTCATTGACTTGTTTTTCATGGTTTTCTTGCATCATCTCATTTCTCTTCCCAATTTTTCCTCTGCTTCTCTAATTTGCTTTTCCAAATCCTTTTTGAGCTCTTCCATGACCTGAAACCAGTTCATGTTATTCTTGGAGGCTTTTGATGTAGGCTCTTTGACTTTGTTGACTTCTTCTGGCTGTATGTTTTGGTCTTCTTTGTCACCAAAGAAAGATTCCAAAGTCTGAGTCTGAATCTGAATCCATTTTCGCTTCCTGGCCATGTTTCCAGCCAACCACTTGACGATTGAGCTTTTTGTCAGGGTATGACTGCTTGTAGAGTAGACAGTACTTTGTCCTAAGCTTTAGGGGTTTTGTGCTGCTGTTTTCAGAGCTATTTCTACATGGCAAGCTCTGCCACACCAGTGCTCCTCCTCCCCCAAGAACTGTCAACCTGGACCACGACTCAGATCTAAGCAGGCTCTGCATTCTTGCTCTGATCCACCACTTAATTCCTCCCACCAGGTAGACCTGGGGCCAGAAGCACCTGCAGCTGTTGCTCTGGATGCAGCCTCAGAGCTGTACCACTTCCACTGCCCCCGGGTTGGTGGCCCACAGCAACCTCCTTTCACTCTGTCCCTGCAGTTTTTCCTACTAACCTTCTCTGTTGTCTTTGTTGTTTGTGGGTTGAGAAGTCTGGTAACTGGCACAGCTCACTGATTCAGGACCCTGTGGCCTGTTCCACCCAGTTCCTGGTCTGATTGGTCCAAGTATGGCCCACACTGGACTGTGCTCCACTCCACTCCCAGCATGGTGCAATAGACCTTACCCAGTGACCATCCAAGCTGTCCTGGGCTGGAGCCCTGCTTCCTTCTGCTATTTCATGGGTTCTGCAGTTATATAATTTGTTCAAAGCCATTTTTAGAGGTGTTTGGAGGGTCCTAGGGGAGAGCCTTAGGCAAGTCCCTGCTTTCCAGCTGCCATCTTGGCTCCACCCCTCAGGGAGTTTTTACATTGAACAGAACTGAGTTAATGACACACTAGAACTCATCTCAAAAGAGTATAGCATGAGTGAATATTTGTGTTGTATCTATGTTCTTCTCATAGATTCATTTGCTACACAATTATGTACACAAAATGGTCAGTGAAAAGGAAAAAGCAGAAAGAAAGTGGGAGGATATTTTCAACTGTAGCAGGCAGATGGAAAGAGAAGAAGAAGAAGAAGAAGAAGAAGAAGAAGAAGAAGAAGAAGAAGAAGAAGAAGAAGACGAAGAAGAAGAAGAAGAAGAAGAAGGAGAAGGAGAAGAAGGAGAAGGAGAAGGAGAAGGAGGAGGGAGAGGAGGAGGAGGAGGAGAAAGAGGAGGAGGAGGAGAACGAGAAGTAGGAAAAGGAGGAGAAGTGGGAAGAGAAGGAAAAGGAGGAGGAAGAAGAGGAGGAGGAGGAAGATAAAAAAGGAGAAGGATAAGGCAGAAAAGGCAGAGGGAGTGGAAGAGGAGAAGGAAGAGGAGGAGGAGGACAAAAAGGAAAAGGAGGCAGAGGAGAAAAAGGAAGACAAGGAGGAAGAGGAGGAGGAAAAAGAAGAGCCAATGATTTTAGTTGACTTTAAAAAGGGAGTGACTCCATCTCCACTACTCTTCCTTCCACCCTCCAGGTGACAACAAGAAACTCTAGGACTTCCTAAGAGGGAGTTGGGGAGGGCACTTCGTCCTTTACCCCACCTCAGTCACTGTGAGGTTCTGAGCATATAAGAGCTGCTGCTAAAGCATGTTATACCTAAGGAATCCCGAGACTGGATGTCAGAGAATCAGCTACCTCTTCTGTTTTGTGTTTGTTTCCTGAATATAGGTGACTGAATACCTACTGTGAGGTGCAACTGCCCAGGCTTAGAGGTGAATTCAAGAGGTCCAGGAGTTCTAGGACCCTTGATTAGAAATGAATGGCAGCAGAAGGACTTTCTCTATCAGAAAAGACCACCATTGACAGGAAGAACAGCCCAAATCCTTTACTGTCTAGCCAAAAGACATGGATTTTGATAGGGTGGTACAGTGAAATGTAATCATGCCTATGCAATTATCTTACAAATTTCTTTATCCTCTGATGAAATATAAGTCTCAACCTCTTAGAAGAGTATAATAATTGTAAATTAAATTACTAGATCCTATTTTAATTCTTTCTGTCACTGCACATTTATGACTGTTTTGTGTTTAGCACTTCTTTTGTTTGTAATAAATACTTGTCCCATATGTGTTTAATATTTTATATTGAATATCTTTCCATTCCCCTCTTTGTGGTGACCCTAGAAATGAGCCATGACACAGAAAAATTTCCTCCCAGCAGGTGATGAAGCATGTAACTAGCCAAAGATTATGAGAAGAAGGAATCAGTTCCCTCTTTTAGGTGGTCAGACTCATCAAGCCTGATCTGGTCTGTGTAAGTGGATCCAGAAGTGAGAGAGGCCATTTAATAGAAAGGAAGTGGATACAAAGCTCCAATATCTTTGAACCAGAAACAGATTATAATTGCCAGAAAGTAGTTCTTATACCTCTGGAATAACCAGTTTGGAGTATGTAAAGTATGATACATGGTCCATGCCCAAAAAGTTTATAACCTCTAGGTAAGGGAAACAAAAAAGTCATTGACATAAAACAGTCATGTAAGATTCTACTCTGATGTCTCATTGGAACACCCTGTGATCTCTAAAGCTAAACTAGCTGAGCACCAAAACAGAAAGACTTCAAGAAGATCCCCAGGAATCAATCAATCAACAAGCATTTATTAAGCACTTACTATATATCAAAGACTGAGCAAGGTGCTAGAGATATAAAGACAAAGATGAAACAGTCTGTACAATCAAGGAGTTTACATTCTCTTAGCAATGGATTATTATCTAAGGAGCAAACTAGCTATGTTCAGAGAGATTCAACATCAAAAGGTGAGCCACCAAATGATGAAATATTTTAATCACAGAAAGGGGACTAAAATCTGTATCCATGGTGGAGGACAGGTGGGAAACCATCTATACCTATGTAATCACATAACTGTACTGAAGAAGCTTTTAATTAT
This sequence comes from Phalanger gymnotis, assembly GCA_028646595.1. NCBI lineage: Eukaryota > Metazoa > Chordata > Mammalia > Diprotodontia > Phalangeridae > Phalanger > Phalanger gymnotis. The sequence continues at coordinate 9,133 of JAQQSZ010011687.1, read as the reverse complement.
AAACCTGAGCCTGCTAGAGAGAAAGGTTCTTTTGAAATCATTTGAGGAAAAGCAGGAAAGGTTTATTGCAATGATAAAAATAGAAGAAGGAGATGACCTGAACATAGGAGAAAAAAACATATAGTATAACCAGAAAACGTTTTTATCTTGGATGTAAATGGGAAAACATGACAATATTTAACAACACTCTAGAGAAAAGAAGAGAAGGAAGAACAAAAGTCAAGGCAGAAGTTCAAGTGTAAACCCAAGATAGGATAACAAAGAAACAGGAGAGAATGTAGTGGGTCTAAATGTGACAAAGAAGTTGAAAATAGGAAAGACTTCAGGAAGATCATGAGCTAACCATGTTTACTTTGATATGGCCATTCAAGATCCAAATACATTTGTCTGAGTGACTGCTAAGAATAAAGGACTTGACAGATCCAGAAGCTAAAAGTGAAAACCAAGTTAAGAGTCATCAGTCATGAGGTAGGAAATAAGTCAAGGACTAAAGCAGGGAAGGAGAAAAGTAGGACAGAGAAAGGGAAGTATGCAACTATACTCATGAATAATAAAGCAACTCTTCTTAAAAGCAGACATTATCAAACACTATCATCAAACACCATCACATTGAATCACATTTTTCTGGCAAAGAATTCTCCAATTATCTGGTCATAATTGAACACGGATGTAGGGCACCAGCTGCTACATGTCCTTGACTGTCTTGTAACCCAGGGTTCACAATATGCAAGACTGTAATAGCCTGCATAGCCTGGCAATGTGTTGGCCTCATGTCAGCCAAATATGTATGGTATTAGAGTACTAGAGTATAGGATCTTCCAACATAATACTTAAGACAATGGTTATATGTCATTGACCCACTTTAATACCCCCACCCCATTTTATTTGTACGAAAATTGTTCAGTACTAATAGTCTAGGTGCCTAATCTATCAGGGCACAGAAATTAACCTAAGGAGAATCTGGAGGGGAATATGAAACAGCTTCAAAGATTAGATGTATCAGCCTGTACTGAAGTCATATATGAATGCCATTCTGGCCAAGGCACCCCTGAAACTCAGTCTACCTGTGTGAGAAACCTCATATGCTTCATATGAATCCCCAAGTCAAGGCCTGATAAGGCCGGTGTTATAAATTTTCATTTTATCCTTCTAAGAAGATAGAATTTATGAAATATTGCTCCAGATTCAGAATTTTTTAGATCTTTTTGGAAAAAATCGCCTGGCATATTTTTGAAAAAATCACCTCCATCAAACATGAGACTCGATTCCCTCTTTAGATGATAATTTTCCTCTTGTTTTTGACTATTTTGCTTTCTCTTCAAAAGTGAATATAGTATACAAAACTGGAACTTATCAATAAACATTTTTTTAAAAATTATCAACTTATCTGCTTTTAGCAGACAGACATCTAGCAGCTGTCCAGAGACTTGAAGTGTCCTCCCATCAAAATTGTTTCATACATCTGTGACAGATTTCTAATCTCTTTCCTTAATTTATTATCAATTTCCTCCTTTTGGACATGAGGCCCATGATATATTATCACCCTGATTTCACTCTCTTCATTCACAGGCATCCCACCTAAATGTCTCAAATATGCTTTCCCCACCTAGTCCATCGATTTCTCCATAGAAGTCTGTTTCCTTAAAACACAATGCAAGTCCGTTGCCAATTTGTCTTTTTTCTACTGTGTACCTTTTGAATAAAGTATACCACTGGGGCTTTTCAAAGCTCTGTGGACATATTCCTTTTTTCATCTGCTAATGTTCAGTCAAGGGTGCATTCTGATATTTTTTATGCTGCAAAAGAATTAGAAAAGAATAGCTATGAAATATTTCAACACCACAAACATGTATTAAGCACCGCCTATGTGCAAAGGCACCATGCTAGGCACTTTGGCTACAATGATGAAATAAGATCCACATATACATATAACTTAAAAAAAAAAAGTTGAAATTTTATAAGTGGATAGGAGAGGTCACACAGAGTGACAGGAGAGATTTGAGAAGGGAGAGATCACTTTCAATATGGGGAATTAAAGAAGGCTTAATAGAGGAGGTGGCACCTGAGCTGGACCTTAAAAGAGTATTTCAAAAAAGAAGAGGTGTGGTTGGACTCTCTTCAATGCCTGGGGGATGGTGTGCACAAAGACAGAGAGGTGGGAAAGGGAAAGATGAGCCTGGGGAACAGCAAACAGGCCAGTTTTACTGGAACACAATGTTTATGGTGGTGACTGATGTGATGCAAAATTGTTGTCTTTGCTGGAGCCACTTTAGGAAAGGTGCAAATGATGGGAAAAGATGCTGGTTTTTAGTGTCTGGGCAACAGGGAAGAATTGAAGGATTTTAAACAAGACAATAGTGTAATCAGACCAATTCATTTGGTAGATTGCTCTGGAAATAATGTGAAAGATGGATTGAAACAAGGTGAAATTGAGGTGGGAAGACTAGCTAGGAAGCTATTGTGATTGTCCAGTTAATAGGTAGGACTGGGGAGAGAGCCTAAACTAGGAAGGTGAGAGTGGAAAGGAGAGGACAGACTGTAAGAGTTATGGAAGAGGTTTGATTAAATTCATAGAGGATAGAAAGGGAGAGGAAAGGGTTAAAAATTATTCTCAAATTTTGAGGCCATGTATCTAGTAATATGGTTGTGCCATCAAAAGATGAGCACACAAGTTGGTGGGGGCGGGGTGGAGGTTTGGGAAGGAAGATGACAGGTTTAATTATGGACATGCAGAACTTAGCGCTGGTAGGACATCCAGATTGTGCTCTCTCTACCAAGTATCTGGATGAGGTCAAGAATGGATCGCAAAAAAATAAAAGCTCCTCAAGGGGGATAGAATATCATTTTGCTTTGCATCACCATCACTTAGTAGAGTACCATATATAAAGTAAATGCTTAATAAATGTATGCTGGATTGAATTGTATTGATACTCCAATCTGGGTATTATATGCATAGAGATGATAGTGGGCATCATAGGTACAGAGCCATGAAGAAATACCAGTAATTAGGGGACAACAGAAAGAAGAAGAGCCAGTGAAACAGGCAAAAAAGGAATATTAAGAACAATAGGACAAAAGTTGAGAAAGCAAAAAATCACCGAGTCTGAGGGAGGTGAGAATAGCAAGGAGCAAAGGTTATTATATAGTGTCAAGTGTTGCAGAAAGGTCAAGATAAAGGATGACTCACCAATTCAGTTAGTCCATAAACATTTATTAAATGCCTAGTATGCACTAGGCACTGTGCTAAGAGCTGGGGATTCCAAGAAGGGCAAAAGGCAATAACTGCTCTCAAGCTCATGGAGGAATGGAGGACACAACATGCAAATAACCATGTAAAAAGTTTCAACCATGAAGAGGACTATAGTGATATAAATTGCATGGATTCTTAGGCATAGTCACTATATTAATTGTTTTTACCTAACTGGTTTTTCCAGCAATAATAGTTCAATTCCCAAAGGGTGGGATATATGATTGTGATATAAAGATAAAAAACATAGGGTTTTAGACTAAACTTGTAACTTCATTTGTATAGAGAATTCCCAGATGAGGAAAACTCCCTCTACCAGTTCAGGCTGGCACCATCTTGTCAACTTATAGTCTTAGTTTCCTAGAGCACTGAACCTAACTGGCTTACCCAGAATCACATAGCCAGTATGTGTTAGAGAAAGGATCTAAGCCAAGGTCTTCAAAGACCTTCATTTAGAAAAGCTGAGATCAGCTATAAGGTCCACTGCATCCTGGGCCATCACCAGTTAGCTTGACTTTTATCTTGCCATTGGACTTCAATGATTCTGAAGGAGAGAGTGAAGCTGATGATTTCGTGTTGCTCTGCCCCACTTAAATTTAATTCATGAACTAGTCAAGACATCACCCTTGCAATGTCACAGGTCCTTTTCCAGAAAGGATGAACAATAACAAACATTTTTGGTTACTTACATCATGTAAAAAAATTAAGGTTTAAGGCCTAGATTTTTTTTTCCATTTATTTCTATTATTTTTTCCCTCTTTTTCAAAAATCTGGGGCAGTTTACTTTTTGTTTTATGTAGTTTCCATTATGATTTCTTGAAAAATAGATCTGAAAAAATAAGCTTTAAAAAAACCCATTGTGTTTCAAATGGAGCTACCTGACTATGCCTTTAAGCCCAACCCAAGCCTTTGTGGCTCATTATTTTGGTTTTGATAACTTAAAATGAGTATAAATAGTAATTGTTTTCTGCTCTGGCCAGAAAATCTAAGGGACATCCCTTTGTTTTGTGATGGTAAACTAAGTCATGTTTTGTCTCAATTCTTACTTAGCCCTTCATCATTGAATGAGCATTGCCTCAGACAAACCGAGACCTGGGAAAGGCCAAAGGCACCCACTGCATACTGGGCCATGGCCTGTTGTCATGACTTTTGTGTTGCCGCTGGACATCGATGACTGTTGAGGAGAGAGTGAGGCTGAGGACTTTGTGCAGCTCTGCCTCACTTAACTCCAATTCACGAGCAAGTCAAGACATCACCCATGATGTCCTAGTCCTCTCTGAGAGCAAAGGAGGAACAACAAGAGCCACAATAATGTCTGAGTGGCTCTGAGGTTTTCTCCCTACCCACGCTGCCTCTCTGATGTAAAAGCAAAAACTGTCGATAAAGAAAAAATCAGAGTTGCCTGAATTTTTCTCACAATAACAACAATTTATCTTAACATTCAAGCACATGCAAGTAGTATATGATTGTCAGTGGTTACATTGCAGACACAACTGGGGTAGAACCAGCTAATGTGTGAAGTTCAAATGGAACATGAATACCTCCAACCAGCTGCTTGCATCAAAGGAGCTCATCTACTAATATTGTAATAGCTAATGATGATAAACACTAAGCTAGCCCACATGTACATGCATGACAGTGAAGACTCATTTTCAGGCACTCTGGGCACATTAGGTATGGAATTTGTACAACAATTTAGTGTCATCCTTTTTAGGAACCATAAAGTATTGTTTCAGCAAATGAGCTACCTCAGTGCGTCAAGCTATTTCTAGAAAGATCATTATTTCTGAGGTCAGATGACCTCAATTCAAATCCTACTTCTGATATTTACTTACTTATGGGGGAGGGGCATTCATTTAACTTCTTTGGGCCTCAGTTTCATTACCTATAAAATAGGGGATTGTGTGACCCCTAAACTTTCCCTTTTTAAAAAAATTATATTTTATTTTCCCCAAATTATATGTCAGAACATTATTTTTTAACTTTTGGGTTTTTTTGTAAAGATTTGAGCTCCAAATTCTATCCCTCCCTCCTCTTCCCCTCCCTAAGATGGTAAACAATCTGATATAGCTAATATATGCGCAATCCTATAAAACATTTCCATATTAGTCATTTAGCACAAGAAAACTTGAACAAAAAAAGAAAAATAGTATAGTATGTTGGACACTGTGCTAAGCTGAAGCCACAAATATGAAAAGCAAGATAGTTCTTGCTATTAAGGAGTTTATGTCTTAATAGCTGAAGATAATATTCATGGGGATATAGTGGCCAGGGAGGGTTGTTTGATGGTGAGTAAAAACAAAGGATGATTGGTTGATAATCTTTTTCAGAAATGATTTTATTCCCACTCCAGAGCCAAAGGTGGAAAGGGGAATAGGTATACAAAGAAAGTATCGTGACATGAAGATAGCCATGGAACAATCTGGTGGGTCTGATTCAGACTAGATTTGGTAAAAGAAAGGAGGGAGATGGGATAATAAAAAAATTTGGTAGGAAGATATGGTCAAATGCTCAGTTTTATTTAGCTTTTTTTTTTAATAATAGAGGAGATCTGAGTACATCTGTAGGCACATACAAAAGAATTACTGGAGATGGTGAGATAGAACATGTAAGAGAAAAAGAACAGGAGGACATTGTAGGAGAGGTAGGACTTCTCCCAGCCCCATCTGAAGATAAAGGAAAGAAAATCACACAGAAAACTCAAAAAGAAAAAGTCACCAGATTAAAAGATGTTAATTAGGTAGGCTAAAATGAATGTTGAAGTTTTTTGTTAATTTTGTTTTTCCATGTAATAAAATATTCATATTTGGATTTTTAAAAATTGGTTATGTGTGTATTAAGCCTTTTTGGTGTTGAGGTTGAAGAGAACTTTTCTAGAAAAAAAGTTGGAAAACAAAAAGATGAGTGAAAAGCTGCATTACAAAGATAATTTCTTCAGAAGAAGCTTAATATAACAAGAGATCATTCAGCTTAATTGGATGACTCAGGGAATGGGGGACTGGGTAGAGCCAGGAAAACAACTCTGAAACAACATAGTACTTGTCCAGCACAAACCAGGCTAAGGTTTCAAAAATAACTGTCAGATTAAGCAATAAAGAGACCTGGACAGCCAAAGATCAGTTGAGATAACTATAAGACCAAAGGAAGTCTATAGATTTCATTTGTAGACAGCTTATTGGGTGCATTTCTTTCTAGGGTATCTTAAATTACTGTTGAATTCATCAGCCTTTTGGAAGAGACAAGTTGTTCACCTACATTTCTAACATTACTATTTCAAATGTCAGTCCAAGTCAACATATTAGAATAATGGTAAAGTATTGGCCAGCCTTGCCAAAAAATCTGAAACTGACAGTTCACACGTGTAAAAAAGAAGACAACGCAAGTTTCCTGAATACTTTAGAAACAGAAAATTGGTTTATTTGTTTTAAGTATTTAATATGAATTGGAGAAATGAGCTTTCATTTAGGAAGAAGATGATGAATAGCACAAGTTAAATTATATAATTTGACAAGAGCCTCTATTTTACAAGGATAGCTCCAGATTTAATCACCAATCCTAGTTTCCAAGTGTCCCAGAAAAAGTCGTCTGCAAGGTCTGCTCCAAGTAGCTTCATACATTTGTTGAGCAGTGTTCTCTAAACTGTTTTGATCACATACCCCACTAACAAAATCATTTGACCACACAATCTGATATCTATATAATTATTTATTTGTAAATTAAATGCATATACTACTAAATTAATTGACATAAAATTTACACAGAAATAGATTTTTTTTAAAGCAAGAGATAAAGATGAAATAATATTAGATCCTGGAGTCAATAGAAAGTTAAGGGAAGTGATAATATCAGGCATGAATTTTAGGAAAATCATTTTGGCAGTTGTGTGGCAGATAGAATGGAGAGAGAAGAAAGACTTGAGGCATGGAGACCAAATAGGAAACTTCTGAAATAGCTCAGGTGAAAGGCGATGAGGGAGTGAATGAGGATGGTGGCTGTATAGGAGATGTGGGGAGGAGGGGATGTATACAAGAGTTATAGAGATAGATAAGACAGGATTTGGCAACTGATTGAATGCTAACAGGTAGGACTCAAAAATGACGCTGAAATTGCAAATCTAGGTAACTAACTGGAAGAATGATAGTGCCCTGGACAGCATTAGGGAAGTTTAAAAGAGGAATGGGTTTTATGAGAAGGTTCATGTAATGAGATCTTCCATGTAGATCATAATCCATCCATGCCCACTCATCCTGTGGTATTCACTCTGTGCCACTACCACCCCAAAAAAAGAGATAGGGTCAGTCCCTTACTTACCAGTCACTGCCCAGGGCACCTAGTGGAGCCACAAGGTGAGCTGAAGAAAGGATGTGGATATATGGGGAGACTGAGGGGCAGAAATTTTCCCAGTGGTGTCCATATAACTGCTGCTATGCACCATGATGGTTAGGTCACAACTGCATTGAATAAATGTTTGTTGAACTGAAATTGACTTGAACTACCCAGAGGCACTCACTCTTGGTTTAGAAGGAGGTTAGAAGCTTACATACAGAAGAGAAGATAAAGAAAGAGAAGGAATAAGGTCCTGCAATTAGTTATTTCTAGAAAAATAGGATGTGAAAGAGAAAGAGAGAGAGAGAAAAAAAGAGAGAGAGAGAGAGTATAAATTCAAGGGAGTGAATTCAGTTTTTTTCCCTTTTCTTTTTTCTTGGTGGAGGGGTGAGTGTTTATATCTAGAGCTTCAGGATAATGTGGCCTTAGAGCAGCCAAGTAGCATAATGGAAAGAGTGCTAAATCTGGAATTACAAAGAACTGAGTTCAAATCCAGCCTCAGACATTTACTAGCTATGTGACTGGCCAAATTGTATAACTTCCAACAGACTTAGTTTCCTCAACTGTAAAACGAAGATAATAACTATATCCACCCTACCCAGGGTTGTAGTGAGGATAAAATGAGATATTTGTAAAGTGCTTTGCAAACCTTAAAGCTCTAATAAATACTATTTATTATTATAGGGCAGTCTACCTGCATATAATACCTGTTTGTTGCTGACTACAATTGAATTTGATTGCAGCAAAGAGACACAGGTAACAAAGGGCCAAAATTCTTTAGGACCTTTCTCTCTGTCATTCCCTGACCACTATAGCTTCACGTCCCCCACATATCAATGGCCCTGTCTTCCTGACACAGATATGAGGTTTAGCCTGGGACAATGGAGAAGGGATGGGGGAACCATCCTTCTAATTTTCTCTCACCCTTTATCATCTGCTCCCATAACCATATGAATTTGCTAGTAGGAAGTTACACTAAGTTTAATAATAAGAATAATAAAATAATATCAATACCCTTAACTGTGTTCAGTGCAAGTTCAGATTTTAAATTGGAGCCGTAGAAAAAAAAAATTTTTAATTTTCCTAAAGAAGAAGAAGAAAACCTTAGATATAAATGAAAGGAAAATTCTTACTTTCTGCTCACTATCTCCTGGGCATCAGAGGGCTCTGGATTCCTGTCAGGAATGGGGAGTGACGGCTGGCTCATTCCAGAGCTGATGCTTCCAGGAAATAAGTCCAAATTTGACTTTCCAAATTAGCAATACTACTACAACCCACCCTGAATTAGCTCCCTGGATTAAGTTGACAGTTACCAGGAGGCATTTAGATGATTCCAAATAGATCCCCATCAGCCTCACCACTGAATCATGGCATTGATATTAAGGTTATGCTTTATAGTTATTTAAAGCTAGGGGAACCACAAGTAATCTCCTGACATTCTGGACTATAGAACTGGAATAAAGAGATGATCTTGTTTGTAAGCTTGGAAAAGCCACCATAGTCATAAACAACAAGACTATTTTACTCTAAAAAAATAATAATAAGAATATAGAGGACAGC